>JAODAL010049868.1:0-27847 GCA_025379985.1 Phyllomedusa bahiana | reverse complement strand
CAAGAGGCTATCCTGCCCTTGTGGGGGTTCAAATTATCTTAAAAAATAATAAAAGGTGCACCGGAGAAAAACACATCACAACATGCCTTGCTGCTATGAAAGTGCTTCTGATTTTATTCACAAAATGGTGGCTTTTATACCCTTTTGCAATGAGTAGATAAGAAGGCATCACATGTACCTGGCTGTGAGGGTCTATTGGCACGTCCTTATCTATGGACCACTCGTCACATGCTTCAGGAATGTCTGAACACAAGGGTGTAACTTCTGACTAGGCGCCATCTTGGATTACACGACGATCTATACAAATACTACAGACGGCCATTTTGTTTAACACTATTAATAACAAAGATATAAATACAGATTTTACATGCTTTACTATATAAGTATGTGCCTGTTTTATATATATATATATATATATATATATATATATATATATATATATATATATATATATATTTATGTGAGGTATATACTAACTAATACATTAAAATAGAGACACAAAGGATCACACTTATATAATCTTTGTTCCCATCCACAACATTATCACTGCCCGCAATGAGGAAACACGTAGCGGCCTTCACATGAGAGATCGCCGCTGCGTATCTCCATCGAGCCTGTCGAGTCCGTCTTTCAAATAAAAGACATGCAATTCTTTGAAAGACTGACCCGACAGGTGGATGCAAACACTCAGCGGCGATCTCTCATGAGAATGCCGCTGCGTGTTCCTCATTGCGGGCAGTGACAATCTCACTGCTAATTGTTAGATGCGTCTCTGGGTCCGTTCTGTCGGTCCCAGAGACGCATCTGAAAAGTGTATGTTCATACAGATGCAAGATGCCGTGTGAACATACCCTTATTATTATTATTATTAACATACAAAGTCTTTAACATCCATCATCTAGAATAGGGTACCCTAATCCAATTGTGTTGTTTGCTGTCTATTATCATTGCCAGAAAGATACAGACACTGCCAAGCGCTATGGATAGGTGATAAGTGATAATGGCTGAAAAACCTGTTCAAATTTTGTCAAAGTATGTTTTTATTTACAGCACCATCCTCCATGTTTCATCCTGAGCTTTCTATTTCATGAGCAGAATGTCCAAGCGATAGTAAAAGCTACCACTTAGGGGGACATGTCTGAAAACTGTCTTGGTCTAAGACTTTTCTTGTTGCCCCTACCAACCAATCAGGGTTCCCCTTTCATTTCATCAGAGCACTATATGAAATGAAAGGGGAATGCTAATTGGTTGCTATGGGCAACAAGAAAGGTCTTAGACCAAGACAGTTTTCAGACATGTCCCCCTTAAAGTTTAGGTTAATTGCTCACCTTTAAACTTCATTGCACATTCTACTTTTAGAATTCATCTACAAAAAAAGTTGAGCCACTGTTAAGATACATTGCATACATTATATTACTTATCTTGTAATGTTCCTGAGTTACAGCCTGTATTATAATCTAGAGCTGCACTCATTATTCTGATAGTATAGTAGTTATGTACATACATTTGTACAGGTAGTGGATCCACTGAGTCATTCCAAGCGATGGTGTAAGCCGCACCAGGGAGCGGAGTCTAAAGGGCTGTTAGTTTTCACCAAAACCCACTACAAGACTAGATGGGCATGCTGTGGCAGATGACCCCCAGGTTCCTACTCCTGGCACAACTTGCCTGCGGGGGCGGCCGAGGCACAGAATCATGGAGAAAGCTTGTAGTCGGGGACCGGCAGGAAGGTCAGGATATGTGGTAAGATTCGGAGTCAGGCAAGAAGGCAAGAGGTATAGGCAATAACACTATAGGAAACGCGGCCGGCAATGACCCAATTATTGGCATGTGGCCCTTTAAATGTTACAGAGCTGGCGTGTGTGTGTCCTGGGGGGCAGAGTCATGCACAGTGACTGGCAGAGACAGAGAAGGGAGCGAAGAGAGGTGAGTAGCCAATGCGGGAACATGACCCGGACTGCGAGTGCCCCTCTGTCACCACATGTTGGTCGCGATGCCACTAACTTGAAGCGCAGAAGGGACAACAGGAGTACGGGTAGGTCAGTGACCCGATGTGTGGGTCGAGGGAGTATCCATAACAGTAACCTCCCCCTTTTGGTCTACCCCTCTTTCTAGCCCGAAGAAACTTTTGTAGCAGCTCACGGTTCAAGATGTTGGATTTTGTCTCCAAGGACCTTTCTTCCAGCCCGAATCCCTTCCTGTCAACAAAAAAGTGACATCATCCCCTAATTGTCTTCATAGCCAGAATCTCTTCTACAGCATAAACATTTATGCTATGCTCTTCGGGTGCCAGAGAGACAATTATTTCTTAGATGTCTTAGTATCTAGCACACATAGGTACGATGGGATTCTGGGTCGAGTGAAAAGATCAGGATGTCATCCAGGACTACATAAGAATATAGGAGGTCTCTGAAAATTTTGTTTACAAATTTTTGGAAGACTGCCAGTGAATTGCACAAACCTGTCCTAGATAATGAAGGCCATCTTCCACTCGTCGCCTTCACAGATTCGCACAAGATTATAAGCCCTGCGCAAGTCCATTTTATAGAAAATTCTAGCTCCATGGAGACGGTCAAAGAGCTTGGTGATTAGTGCCAATGGATACCTGTTTTTCACGGTTATTTTGTTGCGACCTCAATAATTAATGCAAATACATAGAGAATCGTCTTTTTTCTCAACAGAGAAGAAACCAGCACTGGCAGGAGAAGACGACTTGCAAATAAACCCCTTCTGGAGGTTCTCTCGTATATAGGCCGACATGCCTGAATCTCTGGCACAGACAATGGGTAGACCCTGCCTTAAGGAGGAGCAGTACCAGGCAACAGGTCTGTAGAGCAATCATAAGGACGATGAGGTGGAAGGGTCTCAGTCTGCTTCTAAAGAGGCTTGGGCATCAGTGGATAAGTGAGGCACACCGGGCGAGGTGCCACCAGGTAGTGAGACTGACAGTCTTGTCCCAAACATGTGACTTCACCCATCTTTCAGTTGAGCATAGGAGCATGGCACTGCAGCAATGGAAGTCCCAAGAGAATTGTTGAGGAAAAATGGGTTAAGACGTAGACGGCGATCTTCTCCTTGTGTAACACCCCCACCTGCATCAACATCGATTCTGTATGGTACTGAATGAAGTTGCTTATGAGCTCTCCACTAACAAAGGAGATGACCAGAGGTTTGTCTAGGCGAACCACTGTGAGGCGATACTTATTCACCAGGGAATCATCTTTGAAATAAATAATAATAGAGTCACATTATGTATTCTGTACTGATGCTGAATTACATCCTGTATTATACTTAAGAGCTGTACTCATTACTCTACTGGTGGGGTCACTTAGAACATAATTTACACTACTTATTTTGTACTGATTCTGTTACAGTCTACATTCTACTCCAGAGCTGCATTCATTCACAGTCTACATTACATTGAGTGACAGCTGCAGCCCACAGGATTGCATACAACTCAAAGTTTTGCAGCAGTAACTTGATTGAGTTCTTCTAGGAAGATCATGAAATTGTCAGTCCGGAGACACAAGGGGTATGGTGTATAGCAAATTCTGTGGCTGGTTTTAAGCTACCTTTATTTATAACAGGATCCAAATGGCAGTGAAAACACAATATAATGTGGTCCAATCTGGAGATGACACTTGGATATTGGCCACTAATCAGAATACATTGAGAGAAGTATATTATGCATATATTAACTAGTGCTGAGTACAAACCTAAGACCTTGTGTGGAACAACAGACATATAATTGGACAATGGACATTGGTGTTTGATTTAGCCCTAGTTAGTACAGTTTTTAAAAAGACATAGGTCCATATATTCAACCATGGGTGGGAAATTATATAAATGAATGGAGGGGTAAAGGTAAGCTTTAAACTTTGTTCCCCCTACTGATGTAGTCTTTGGAACCCATAAGGCATGAATCAACCTGCCCCAAAGAAATATTTCATTCCTGATCCAAATACTGCAATCAGACCTGATCCATATATTTTTTCTTTAAAAGCTACATAAATATTGATATTATTTAGTAGTAATTGGTTATCTAATCCTTTATTGAACACCTCAACTGTTCCTGCTGTAACCAGCTCCTCAGGCAGGCTATTCCACAGATGCAGATGCACAGTTCTCATAGTAAAGAAGGATTTTCTCTTCTGGAGATTGAATCTTGCTTTCTCCAGGTGGAGGCAGTGACTCTTTGTCTTTTGAGAGGGTTTTACATGAAATAGCTTTTCACCATACTTTTTTAGCGGCCATTTATATACTTTTATTGCCATCTTTCCTGAAGACTAAATAAGTTTAATTCGTTTAACCTTTCCTCATAGCTAAGATGCTTCATCCTCCTTATACGAATGTCTGCACACTGATAAAAAGTGATTAAGCACCCTTTATTGTTTTAGCAATCCATGACTAATACATGATTAATGCCAAACACAATGACAAGCATGCTTATATAAATTGACAATAAAATTATACTTATTCATATATGAAACTATTTCTTTCTAAAAAAAAAGTACATTTAATTTTCAGACCTAAAAAACTTGAGTTAATGACTAAACCAGATGCCTTGTGTATTTCACATAAGTTGCGGGTACATTTCACATCAATTATTAACTCACAACTTTCACAAGCTTGATAATTAAAATCAAACATAGCCCTGACCATATACACAAAATATATGCACTAAAGGCAACATGTCCCAACATGCCAATGCCAGTTCTTTGGTCTATTTTGCACCAAAACCACTTTTGACTCCATATTCTTGTTATACTCCGGGCACGACACTTTGTAATGCGCCTAAATATGGTGCGCTGTGCGCTCCCGTCGCGTAATGCGCCTATTGAGGCGCATTACATATGTTATGCACCTCCGTCGGGCAATGCGCCTCGATAGGCGCATTACATAAGCTACCAATGCTATGCGTCACGAGTTGCGCAATGCGCCTTTTTTGACGCGATTCACCTTTTTAGCAGCAATGTGCCATTTTAGGTGCAATGCACCTTTTAAGGCGCATTAAGTTTTCTATGCAAGGTATACCTGACGCCAGATTTTTGGAAGGATCGGACTTTCAGATGCACTTTACACTGATTTAATGCGCCTAAAACTGGAGTGGAAACGCCACTTTTCTGACATCTCGCCCTAAAAGTTTTGCAGGCATCAGGGCAGAACTCTCACAGCAAGCATCCTCTGCTTTTTCTAATTCTGCACAGACCTTGCTCTATAACCAGTGACAAACATTACCTTTTAATAATAAAGTGACTAGACTTTATCTGTACAGTGGATTATATCAATGAACCTTACGTAACATTTTATTTGAATGTTGATTTAGTTATTTTTGTTTTCTGAATTAATTTCAGTTGCTTTAGTTGCATTCATTTAAACAGTTTTCTTTCAGCATTTTGATCTTTTTGTCTTTAACCCTCCCTATAATTTTAAGGCTAAAATGCTTGGTTAGATGTGGACGCTTTTACAAAGATTTATATTGCTGGAAAAAGGTTCGCCTTTCATTAATTACTTGTAGAGAAATAGCAATTTACAACCTATTAACACATCTTCTCTCATTCCGAACTGTACATATGGTAGACATTGATTGGATAGTCACCACACCTGATTTAGACCTGAATCTCTAATTAACACTTTAAAGATAAATCATTAGCATAAGACGTAACCTTCTATGCGCAGATTTCAGCACATACAACTTCTGATGCATTTATTTCAGCCATCTGGTTATTTGATGCTATCTTATGACTTGACTAATGGGCGATTTTTAATCACCGTGTCTACAAGTGTGGTTGGCGCCTTTTAATCGTTCTAGCATACTCAAGTGATAATTACTTGTGTTATTTCAGTAATAAGGGAATGATGAACACTATTCAGTTAAAACTGGGGGACATTTATGACATTCCACCCAAAAAATATTTTTTTCGAAACTTTTCACTTGCGCACAGATCTTCATAGAATATATATGTTTTAATTTTGGTGCATACCAGCTGCTTAGTAAGTAGAGTAAAAAAAAGTTTTTTTTACAACTTTATCCTTTTTATTAATCTCACAATATATAGTAGTATTTTGTTTTTAAATATTTTTTATTTGTTCTCGGTCCTTTACACAGGACTGCAGGGGATATGTGTAGATCCTGACAGTCTACAAATATGTAGACATCTGATGCAAGTTGCAGCATGATAGCTCAGTGCTTAGCAATGTTACCTTGCAGCGCTACGGTCCTGGGTTAAAATCCCACTATGGACAAAATCAATAAGAAGTTTGTATGTTCTCCCTGTGTTTGTGTGGGTTTCCTCTAGATGTTCTGGTGATTGACAACGTTCTGGAGTGGAGATAACTGGTTTAACCCCTTAGCAGCTGCGAATAGCGATTGCAGTAGCTAAGGAGTATGACAGAGGGAGAAAACTACCCAGCAACGAAATTGCGTGGTATCGATGGTTTCCATGATAACCCAGGGGTCAGACAATGGCCTTTATGTTGTCTATGATGTCATCCAGTCAGGTTTTGCCCAGGGGCGGAGTCTGACAGGATGATTGACAGGTAATGTATTGCAGCATGTCATGTATTATGCCCACTGAGTTATACCAGTGATGTAATGATTGCTAAGTATAGTTCCATAGTGAGACAAGAAAAAATAAATAAGTAAAACTGTGAAAAAAAATACAGTAAAATACACACACCGCCCATTACCCATTACAAATACCAATCACCCCTAAAAAGATCCAACATAAAAAAGTGCACATATTTGGTATCGCCGCGTGTGTAACGACCTTATTCTATAAATCTGTAATGTTACTTTACCCTTAAGGTGAATGGCGTAAAAAAAACTAATAAAGAAAATGGCAGAATTGCAGTTTTTGCTAATCCCGCTGCACATAAAATGGAATAAAGAGAGATCAAAAAGTCATATAAATGCCAAAATGGTACCAATGAAAACGTCAGTTTGTCCCACAAATAAAAAGACCTTACACAAGCCTGTACATAAAACGTTATGGCTATCAGAAGAGAGCAATACATAAATATTGTTTTACACAATAAAAATTTTTTTTTTTTTTTTTTAAACCACTACAACATTAAAAAACAATATAAATCCAGCAATTATATCATCAATCAATCATATCATCCAGCAGAGGAAAACTAACATGTCATGTATACTGCACGGTGAGCACTGTAAAAATTAAAATAAAAATGCTACCAGGATTGTTGTATTTTCAAAGGCGATCAAAAAGTCATGTGTCCCCAGAGAATGAAACCAAGAAAAATGTCAACTCAAGATGGGGAAGAAAAAGCCCGTATCCAGCTTTGTACACAGAAAAATAAAACAGTTATGGCTCTCAGACTATAACAACATAAAAACTCCATTTTTCTTTTTTCTTTTTATTGAGTAAAAGTAGCAAAACATAAAAAAAACTATATAAAATTTATATCATTGCAATTGTACCGACCTGCATAGTAAAGTTATCCTGTCCTTTATACCGCACGGCAAATGCTTTAAAATTGAAGCCCAAAAAACAATGGTGGAACTACAGATTTTTTTTTATTTTCATGGCCCTATACTAAAAAAAACTGTGGAACACCTGTGTGCCCAAGTTCCACAATACACCCCTAGATTAGATCCCTGAGGGGTGTTAAATCCAAAGGTGAATTCTGGAATGTTTCACCTGTTCTGGTTCTTTGGGGGCTTTGCAAATGATTAGTGTTGAGCGATTATTATCGACAAAGTTGAAATCGGCACAGTTTTTATGTTGATCGAAATTTTTAGATCATGCGATAATTTAGGTTAAAATCTGTGCATCATCTATTAATATCGCGCCATTTTTGGCGCTTCCTGTCATTTTGGCGGCCAGCAAATCAGCTTACAGAATAGAGCAGGGTGAGATGTGTGTGCGACGTCATGACTGGGATGTGTATGGTTGCGATTGGCTGGAAAAATCACATGACCTCGTTTTACATAGAACAGCCCTTCCTGTTCATGATCAGTGTCTCTCAGCGTCTCATAGCAGTAGGACGTGCGCTCTGTCTGTGTCCAACCAGCTCAGCGAAATTATTCTATTTCTTCAAAGAGAAAGCTCTACTGTTAGCTGTGATCCTTACAACTTAGTTAGATCAGAGATTGGAAGATTTTATGTAGTTAGGTAGAGAATTTTAAAGGAGCATCTACCGCTGTAAAGTCACGGGGGGGGGGGGGGGACTGGGAGGGGGGGCCCGCGGGCGAACACAGACAAGCTCTATAAAGAATACTGGATAAAGTTCACCAAGACTTAGTGTAGACATTGCACTGCAATAGCTTTATTATTAACAGTTTTCTATTGAAATATTTCCTGGATATTGGGCAGCCTGAATTTATATTAGGATACACATCTTTTCTAGTAACTGCAGGTCTCTTTGTTAGGTGCAAAACTCCACTTTTATTATCAGTATACATTTCAGATAGGTGTTCTTTTTCAATTTTGCCCATTCCAGCTTTGTTGATATAGCCACCTTGCAGTTAAATTAGAATCCAGCAATTTTGTAGTCAGCACAGGTTGATAGGTGCCAAAAATACCTTTTATTATCCGAATACATTTCAGATACGTGTTTTTTCACTTTGGCGCACTACAGCTTTGTTCATTGAGGCACCTTGCACTTAAAGGGGTTGTCTCGCTACAAAGAATAGCTTTCAAATTGTAGGGAACACAAAATAAAGACATTTTCCAAATATATTGCTTTGTTCCTATGTTCTCCCTAAGGAGATAAAAGTGAATTTATGACCTCCCTGGCTATTTCAGTTCACTCTGTTACCTACCTGTATTATATTCTCCCCCTGCTGTTTTTTCAGTGAGATAACAGTGACTGATGTAATCACACAGGTCACAGCAGTGTCCTTTGCTGCTCAGCAGTAAAAAGCTTGATTTATGTAAAATAAACAGAACTGTAATTAGGGCTTTTGTTTTGGGGATCAGATAAGAAGTCCTGTTAGTAGTTTGAGAAGCTAATCTGATCTAATTAGCATCTGAAAGCACAGCATGGCATGGAGCTGTACAAGCATGGAGCTTATGCAAATGAGTCAGTCTGAACCAGGAAGTGACAGAGTATTTCATTCATGCATTCTCTGAAACTCTGAAGGGAGACAACTCCTTTAAATGTGAATACAGCAATTTTGTAGTCACCACAGGTGAATTGATAGGTGCCAAAAATACCTTTATTATCCGAATACATTTCAGATACGTGTTTTTTACACTTTTGCCCAGTCCAGATTTGTTGATAGAGCCACCTTGCAGTTAAATTTGAATCCAGCAATTGTGTAGTTACCACAGGTGAATTGATAGGTGCCAAAAAATACCTTTTATTATCCGAATACATTACAGATACGTGTTTTTTGCACTTTTGCCCAGTCCAGATTTGTTGATAGAGCCACCTTGCAGTTAAATTTGAATCCAGCAATTGTGTAGTTACCACAGGTGAATTGATAGGTGCCAAAAAATACCTTTTATTATCCGAATACATTACAGATACGTGTTTTTTCACTTTGGCGCACTACAGCTTTGTTCATTGAGGCACCTTGCACTTAAATGTGAATACAGCAATTTTGTAGTCACCACAGGTGAATTGAAAGGTGCCAAAAATACCTTTTATTATCCGAATACATTACAGATACGTGTTTTTTCACTTTGGCGCACTACAGCTTTGTTCATTGAGGCACCTTGCACTTAAATGTGAATACAGCAATTTTGTAGTCACCACAGGTGAATTGAAAGGTGCCAAAAAAATACCTTTTATTATCCGAATACATTTCAGATACGTGTTTTTTCACTTTGGCGCAGGCCAGCTTTGTTGATAGATCTACTTTGCAGTTAAATTTGAATACAGCAATTTTTTTTGATTTGAGGGATTTGAGAATAGGCTGTGATTTGCCGTCTTTTAATACGAGGCTTTCCAAAACTCTTCCATACCTTCTAAATTTTTATATTTTCTAAACGGAGCGAAATTCGGGGGTTAGGGAGCAAAGGGGGGGTTGGGGACTGGGGTAGAGGTACGAGAGGGGTTTGTCCTTCCAGTGTGGGGAACAAACCATGCCAGGGATCTCAGTTGCGGGACCGCAAACCTGTCATCGCTGGGTCGGGGCCCGTAATTCAGAAAATAACAGCATCGCCAATTTTTCCTTCTTTGTTAATGCAACCTCACCCCCAAAGTTTCCCTCCTGTCTTCCCGTCACAGCACAAATGTGTCATCAGATCATCACATCCTCCAACATGAAGCCAGCCCAAATGTCAACTCTGTCCCCACCACTGTGGATAACCTTTTCTAAAGCCCTTTTTTGATGAAAAAATGGGGGTGGGGTCAAAGGCATTTTAAAAGATCAAGGGGCCCAAAAAGGGTTATTTTTGCCTGACGCCCAGTTACTGATCCCATAGGGGAGGAGAAGGAAGGGGTCAATCGGCAAAAATCCCGGCGGGCGGAAACGCCTTGCAGTCCCTTTGCTTGTAGCCGCAGCCCCGGGATGCAGAATGCAGGATGAAAAAGTCCCCTGTGTTGATGATGTGATGGCGACATTGCGGATCACGGTCTTTTCAGCAGAATTTGCTTGGAGCGCTTCATCACGGACGAAGAGGAAGAGGGGGGGTAGGGTCTACGGGTTGCCTCAAAAAGGGAGAGGGCGGTCACAGAAGCCACTGATATGTTTCCGCCAGCCACGGTCAGCGCAAACTCCGCCCCCTCGCTTATCGCCGTAAAAAAGGCCCAGGCCCTCTAACCCTGGCCTTTTTTGAGCAAGCCCTCTGATTTACCCCAGCGATGTCAAATCCCCGCCTTTCCCCGAAAACGCATAAGTAAGGAAAAAAACCTTTAGGTGGTTAACCCACCCCCAAAACATGTTGTCACATGCAGCAAAATGCAGAGTTGAAATTGGAGGAAACCTTGGGCCAAAAAAAGGCCGCCCGATCCCGGGGCCCCCAACCACTGTCACACCCTCGTCCCGCCTCCCCCTCCCCCGCCCCCCCAAGCGTTCCCTCAGTTTTCCCATGTCCTAAGTCATGATCGGGGATCACCTTCCGCTTCAGCCTCCCCGTCGCCCGAGTACCAACCAGCACCCCAGAACCCCCACCTACCCCTCTCCTTCCGCCAGTTTGAGACCTGCATGCGACAGGGCCAGTCTAGCAGCCAGCCTTCGTCTTCCAGGTTTGAGAGCAAAGAAACACTTTAAACCCAAACCATCCCAAAAAGCCAAAACCCTAAATGTCGGCTTTGCCGGTTTTTGGCCCTTGGAAAGTTGCCTTTCCGTTGGTGGAACGAGGGGGTTCCGCCCGTCATGCCCTGCCCCCCCAATACCAGATCCCGGCGGGATTTTTTTGCCAAAAACCGCCCCTGCCCTGGCAGCCCGGTTCTTTAAAAAAATTTAAAAGCACGTTGTTGCTCTGGGGGCCGGGAAAAGCCCATCTACCACCGAACATGGATAGTAAGCAGGGCCAAGGGGTTTATATCTCTGTGACAGCCACGGGGTAGTGGGGGGATTTCGGGGGGTGCGGTGGCTCTCGGGCTGGGCGCCCCTCTTCAAAACCACGGGATTTTGAGGTTCTTTCCCCCAAAGCCCTCCGGGGGCTCACTTGCCAAGAAACGGGCCGGGGGTTGAAATTAATTTCTTGGGCCCGCCCCACACAGGTCAGGAGCTGGGAGGGCTCTCGCAACGAGACCGAGCGCTGGCTGGTCCCAAAAACCCTTTGGGCCCAGGAAAGGTGGTGTGGGGTTTTCCCGGGGGAAAATTGCGGGGCCGCCCTTAAATCGGTAGGCTGGAGCACATCCCTTTGCCTGGCACAGTCATAAACCCTTTTCTTCCAGAAATTTCTAAAGAGCTCCCGGGTCTGGGCTCCCTTGAGGAAGGTCGAAGCAAAGTTCCACTTCCCGTTCGACCCTGTTTGGTCCCGCCTGGCTGCTTTTGCAGCTTTCGCTCGGCCCCCCCCTAACCGTCTCTTGTTGACAGGGCAACCGCTGGAATTCACCTCCACATGCTCCAGCGATTGTGGAGCAGCGCAATGCCATTACGCATTACGAAGTGACACATGGCCCTGAAAGCGGGGGGACCTGGGGGGTGTTGAGCCACCGAGAGGGGAGGCAGGTGAAAAAAGCTCTGCATCATCCTTGCCAGTTTTGAAGAAGCCCCCAAAAATTTGTCAGTGGGACAACCCCTTTCAATGAGCATTGTGGTGATCTTAGTTCGGGAAAACCGATCTTTGGACCTCTGAAACAACAGGTTCCCCCACGCGGAGGAGGAGAGGGACACAGATGCGGAACGGACCCTTTTTCTCCCGTAAAATCCAAAGGTGACGTTTCAAAATTTTCATCGGTCTTCTTAGGCAGGGGTTCGGGGTCCAGGGCTAGGCAAGGTGGGCTCAGCTCTCAGGTGCTCATCTCGGGCAAGTCAGGGCTGTGTTGAAGTTTGTGCCAAAGGAAGGGAGGAGGGGGGAGGGGGGTATTTAGACACCGCGTTACCGACGCCCCTGCCTTGGGAAAGAAGTTGGGCAATTTGAGGCGGAGGGGGAAAAGTGGAAGATCGTTTGCAGCCCCCCTCGCCCGACTTGGGAAATCAAGGCCCCATCTTCCATGATTGTTTGGGATGCTCCATTTCCTAACATGATCCCCAAAATAAGGCCATCAAAATGAAAAACATTATGGGTCCCCCCCTTGGGATCCCCGGTACAAACAAAATCACACTTTCCTTTCCCCCACCCCCCAAATGAGAGTAAAATGCGGGAAAAAGGAGACCTTGTTGATTGATTAACTGGAACATTGTTGCGTCTGCTTCCTTCCCCAAAAATGTCACGGGGAAAACATCACACGGACAGCAGGAGTGCCAAGAGCCGAGGGCGCAGCGCAGCGGAAAGGGGCAGAAGCTAATGGGTGACCTTGGAAATCTTTATTTACCACCCCCAAGATGAATGCGGGCACCCCCAACACACAGAGCCCAGTTAAATCAGGGGTGCGTATCTGGTCTCAACACCGATGTTTTTGGATGGTTCCGGGGACCAATAGTTTGGTTCCAAAGGGCGAAGGGCCCCCGAGCTCGCTCCCCACGCCATAAAAGGTTTTGTCCTGCCAGCACCAGCCTATCTGAGCGGACCTTTCGCCCAGCTGGGGGATCATTACAGACAAAGATCTGGCTTTTACAGATAATGTGGATCGTTTTATTTATCAAATGAATCAGGCATGGATCTCTGATGATTTTGTGGCCCCAATTTGCCGAGTCACCATTAGTTCCCGGGTTTTCTACTTCCATTCCTCTTAAAACAGAAAATGGTCCTTTGAAAAATTTTTTTTAAATGATCTTTTTCTTACTGCAATTTTTATTCCCTTTTTTCCCCAACAGTTCTTTTGCTTTTTTTGCTGTGAGGAGACTGTAAAAGACGAAAGGGTTTTCATGAAAAACCCCCATACCCATTTACTCACTTTTTCTTTAGAAGTTTTTCGCATTGTCAATGGTTTTTAGGGCATGTTGCTGTGAGTACAGTATAATTTTTGGGCTTTGGGAAAAAGAAAATTGGGTTTTTAAATTTTTCCCCCCCCCAAAATTTTTTTAATTTTTTTCCCCCCCCCCCTTTAAAAAAAACTTTTAAGTGGTTTTCTCCCTCCAATTTTTAATGTGGGGTGAGAAGTCATATTTTAATTTTTTTGGGGTCTTTTTGCTGTGAGATACCAAAAAAAATCAGGTCCTTTTGGAAAAGAAAATTTGGGTTTTAATGGTTTTTTCTCCCCCACAATTTTTTAAAAGTGGCTGAAAGTCATATTTTTAATTTTTTGGGGTCATGTGCTGGAGATACAGCAAAAAAAATTGGTCCCTTTGGAACAGAAATGTGGGTTGTAAGTGGGATTTTTCCCTCACAATTTTTTTTTTTTAAAAAATTTTTTTTAAAATACCAGGTTTTTGGGGCTTAAAGAAGGGCCATTTTTTAATTTTTTGGGGGGTTTTGCTTTGAAAGCGCATAAAGGCCCTTTAAAAAAAAATGTTTGTTTCTAACAGACATTTGTTCTTCACAATTGTCCAAAAATGGCTCAAGGGGATCTTTGAATTTTGGGGGCATTTGCTGTGACATGCGCTATACTAAAGGTCCAAATTATAAAAAAAAAATGTTGTTTCTAACAGACATTTGTTCTTCACAATTGTCCAAAATGGGAAAGGGGCATGTTTTGAATTTTTGGGGGGATTTTGTGTGACATGCGCTATACTACAGGCCATTTTTTAAAAAAAAAATTTGTTTTTAAAGACATTTGTTCTTCACAATTGTCAAGAGTGGGCCCAAGGGGGAGGTGTGTCAAAACAGGAATAGGGAGGACACTGTTAAAGGACCATATTGCAAAATACTTGTTTTTTTCAAGATCTTTAAAAAAAAAGTTAACCCCGTATGAGCAACCCCCTTTAATACAATTAAAAAAGAGAAACAAAGACATGGTGGGGTTCCCTCCTATTTTAAAAATGTGTTTTTTAGAAAAACTACTAAAAACTTGCATTTCAAAATGTGGTAAAAAAAATTTCCCCTGAATTTTACAAGGGAGGTAATTAAAACTTTACCAGTGTGGTTTTCAGAGGGGCTGGGTATGAGCCGGAAGAGAAAAAAAACAGAGACAATTTTCCGCCCTTTTAGAAAAAGAAAAAAAAGCCAAAAAAAAAGGGGCCCCGGGGAAACAGGAGCGTTTTCCACCCGTATTTTCCCAAATGAAGTAATTGGTCCCCCTATTCGGAGGGGGAGGGGCTACCCCCGGGGGGGAAATATATGTCCCTGAAACTAAAATGGTGGGTTTAAAGCTCCTTTTTTCCCGGGACTTTTTTATTGGGGGGCATCAGGGTTTGGGGGTCTGCGTGGCCCAGGGCAGGGTTTGTCTATGTCCAGTGGGGAAAATAAAATGGTTAAAGATTTCTTTTTCCAGCACTTTTTATCTGGGGGTATGCAGGTTTGGGCTCCCCTTTTCTGGGCCCAGGACAGGGGATTAAAATCTATGTCCAGTGAAAATAAAAGGTGATTTAAAAAATTCCTTTTTCCGGACTTTTTAATTGGGGTCGCAGGTTTGGGGCTCTGTGTGGCTCGGACAGGTTTGTCAAAGTCCAGTGAAAACAAAAAGGTGATTTTAAAGACTTCTTTTTTCCCGCACTTTTTTTTTTGGGGGTCATGCAGGGTTTGGGGCCATGCTGTGGCCCAGGACAGGGTATCAATGCAGTTCAAGTAAAATGAAGTTTTAAATAATCGCCTTTGGCACTTTTTAATTTGTGGGTCTGAGGTTTTGGGGTTGGTGTGGACAAGACGGGATTTGTGAAGGGCTTGTTTTTTTTTCTGTGGTTTTAAACCTAAGTGTGTTGCCTAAGATTAGCACGTATCCATTTGATGTTTGGATTTTTATTCCCGCTTTTTCAGCCCCGTTTGGGTTAAGAATGAATGTTTCTCTCCCCTAGACTTAAGGTCACCCCTATAAACTAAAACGACCCGATATCTTGTCGTGATGGTCGCTATCGGGCCATCGACGATGCGATGGCCAACGTAATCGTCAAAACTAAAATGATCATGGCACCCACCAAAATCTGCTTCCAAAAACCAAAATGCCCCCCCTTTTTTGCCCTGCATCACCCAAACAGCATTTTAAACCCCAAATTAGGGTATTGCCGAAACTGGAAGAGATTTTGTAATACATTTTGAGGTGCTTTTTTTCCAGGATTCCTTGTAAAATCTAAACATTTTCAGCTCAAACTGTAGATAATTTGAAAAAATAAAATTTGTTATTTTCAGACATTTTTCAACTCTGAAAATGGCAAATTTTTCCAAATTTTCTTAAGTATTTTTTAATATTTTTCCCAAATAAACAAGGATTTGCCATGCAGAATTTCACAAAAAATTAGTGATTTAAACTGAGGGGCAATTGTAAATGTGACTAATGTAATTTTTTCTAGGGACTTAGAGTATTTTTGAAATTTTTGCATATCAAAGGTATCTATTTAAAGTCTGATATATACAGGGCACATCTCTATAAGTGCTACCCAGCAGTGCTGTCTTATCCATTGAGCACACTAGGTAGTTTTCCAGGGGCCCCATGTGCTAGGGTCAGAAGCTCAGGTATGGTATAAAATTTGTTCAATTGGGTTTGTGTTTTTAATGATTTAGAGGGATCAGCATATAAAAATTTTCTTATAGTTTTGTAGTATTTATATATATAAACAAAAACCCCTTTTTGAAACCCCAAAGAAAACAAACCCGCAACACTCACAATTTAAGAGCAGATAAAACCCAAAGGGGTACTGTCTTGGGGCGCCATTTTTTGGTGTATTTTTCGCCCAAAAAAAATGTTTAGGCTTTCTCTTTTGAATGAACTGTAGTACCCAAAAATATGCATTTAACCAGGGGACAAGCATTTTAATGTGCCCAAAGTAGACCAAAACAAAAAGTAGCAATGTTTTCCTATGCGCCTAATTAGCTATTTTTCTATCCCAGATTAGGCCATAATTTTAAATATGCAAGGGATACCCGAAAATTTTTTTTCGGTTCTTTCATTCACTATACACTCTTTAATGCACGTAAAAAATGATTTTTGGGGGGCGCCTCTTTTTGAAAATCACCCCAAAGGGGCGTTACGTATGAAAACTGTCTAGAATTAAGATTGTCTTCATTGCCTATAGCAACCAATATTTTCCTATATCCAGAGCATTACATGAAATGAAAGCTCTGGCTGCTGTGGACAATAAAGACTTACTGCTAGATAGTTTGCATAAATAAGGCCCTAAATATGTGCCTTATTTCAAAGTGCATTTCTTCTGTTTATAATATCTAAGCTGTGAGGGCCCATCAACCTATTGCAATGTGGCCTTAGTTCAGATTGCGACCTATTTTAAACAAACGTTCTCAGCTCCCTCACTGCCTTTTCAGGCCTCCATATGTTTTAGGACCTGAGGTCCCACCTATATTCTGTTTTTATTAAAAATAGCCACTGTTTTGACACAAGTTTGCTGGAGACAAACTGTCATGATTGTGTGATTGAGGGTGGGTGGTTAGAGATGTAGCCTGATGTGGTGTCATATTTGGGCATGGTTAGAGGTGTTGCCTGATTCTATGTCATATGCTTGAGGCGTGCCCAGTAAATATTGTTCACTATATCCAGAAAAGTGCAGATCTCAGAGGTGGGACCTCCATCTATCAGATATCTTTGGCATTTCGTATGGAAATGTCTTAAATGTCTGAGATGGGAAACCCCTTTAAATAGCAATAAGACCCCTGAAATTAGGTGGCAGTGCTCTGTAAGTAAAATAGAAAATGTTATTAAGTGTAAAACAACTTTGTGAGATGTAGTGATGCCTTCTCATGGACTCCACTATCTGTGGAATATTTAGAGGATGCAGGCAGCACCTCACGTTTAACTTAACATTAGTGGCAGAACTACTGCCGTATTAGCTGCTATAGGGCCCATCGCCACAGGGGGCCCATCCCAAGCATCCTACCTCAGAATGCACTCTTTCCCGAGTGTTCAGAGGCAGGGCCCAGAAGTCGGAGAGAAAATGCCCCCGATTCATGGGATTGCGCGGTCTGATTAACTGCTTGCGTATCCTTTTGACACGCAAACAGTTAAAACCTAGAGGCCTTAATCTTACCAGGCATCAGCCACTAGTCCTGTCGCAGGCGGCTTGATGATGTCACATCATTGTGCTGCCTACCTTTGGCTCAACTTGGAGAAGCCGTCCTGCTGCTTGTCGCATTGGGAGAGCGTGGAGAGGTGAGTTATTTTTTTTTCTATTTTAATAATGGGGCCCAGTTTGCCAACCTACCTAAGTGGTGCCCACCTACAGCATATCTATCTAGCTACCTGGGGCCTACCTACCTACCATCTACATATGTACCTGGGGCCTACCTACAGCTTACCTACATACCTGGGGCCTACCTACGTACCTGGGGCCTACCTACAACCTTCCTATCTACCAGGGGCCTATCTACAGCCTACCTACCTACCTGGTTCCTATCTAAAGCCTACCTTCTTACCTGAGACCTATTTATCTAGCTTCCTTGGGACTACTTACAGTCTACCTACCTAACTGGAGCCTACCTGCCACCAGGGACCTATCTACCTACCTTACTTTGGCCTACCTACCTATGGCCTATCTACATACCTAACTATGGCCTATCTACCTGGGGCCTGCCTATCTACCTAACTACCTGGGGATTATCTAACTAACTGAGATATACCAAGCTTCCTTCCTGAAGTTTATCAGCCTACTTACATGGTGTAAACCTCCATTCCTGGGGTTTGGACAACCTACCTACCTGGGGCCAACCAACATACCCCAAGCCTAAATATCTGGAGCCTACCTACTTGTCTACCTACCTAGGGCCTATCTACTTACCTACCTAGGGCTTACCTACTTACATACCTGGGGCCTATCAACCTAACTGAGACCTTGCCCTTTCCTACTTACCTATCTACCTACTTAAGGACCCTGCTTACCTACCTGAAGCCCCTACATACTTACCTGGGGCTTCACCTACCTACATGGGGCCTTGCCATCTGTCTTTCTTTGTATCAGTCTACATACCTGCCAACTTGGGGCCTGTTCTTTGTATGTACCTTGCTGGGTTCTTAGCTACTGCTGGCCCTACCTACCTGCCAAGGTCATATCATAATGGGTGGCCTATGTATCTATGTAGTAACTGGGTGGAAGTGGCTACCTACCTAATAGCATAGGTTTAGCTAACAAATTTGGGGGCTTTCTGCTTAATTGAGGCTCGCTATCTAAAAGGAGGGGTCTGCCTTTCTTTATATTTAGTATTTATGCAGCCCTAGGCATTATATATAGCTGATAACAAATGCCAATTAGTGTTTTTGTATTTTATAGCTTTCATGCTGGACTACATCAGACCAGTGTTGGATCCATTTCTTTATTAAAATGATCAACGAGTGATGTTGTTGGGGAGTGTTTATTTAAATAAAAAAATCTGTGTTGGTTCAGTGTACTTTTTACCATTTATTTCCAGTAAAAGAGGTATCTGACAGATGTCTCTCTGTTACTAGCACTGGGGCATGGTATCAGCCAGCTCTGTTTTTTGTGTCACCCAAGGCTGACACCAGGTCCCAGTACAAATAATACAGAGACGTCTGTCTAACACCTCTATTTATAACACTGGAATAAAATGGTAAAAGAAACACTGACAAACCACAAAAACAATTAATGTATATAAACTCTCTCGATAACAGCCCCCATTGACCATTTTGTTAAAGAAATGGAATCAATGCTGGTCCGATGTAGTCCAAAAAATCCACCACAATCCAAAGGAGAAATCTGCAGAAAAGACAGAAACACTACAAAAAGCATGACAGTACTATACTCCATCCCCTGCATCTCCTGAAGATTATGCATCATGCCAGTGGCTGATCTCTGAGGGGCAAGAGAAGATAGGGATAGATACAGTCCGTTACTTTAGAAAAAAAGCAGAATTGATTTTAAAGACTGAAGTACTAGAACTGTTGGACCCTAAAGACTAACAAATCTGAGCACATCTTTACTCTCATGAGTATATTTTGTAATTGGATTTTTTTTTTAGTGTGTACAACTATTTTATTTTTACCTTGGCTCAACTCCTTGTTATTTTTGTTTCAGATGTTTTGCTTTTTGTGGTTAATATAATTAATCAAACTATATACATTAGAGGGTGTGTTCTTGGAAGATACCGAGACTGGGATTAGGTAAAAATAAACCGTATTTTTATTTTAATCCTGTGACCATTGTTTTGAAATAAAGAAAAAAATGTGTACACGGTTTTGTAATTTCCACAGACCTTGTTGTTTAATGGAATAAACTATTAATATGGTAATGTATATTATTATTTTGTATTTTTCTTTAAAGGGGTGTTCTCATCTTGCACTTTGATAGCTGTACTTGGAACTCCCATAGAACAGAATGGAGAGCTGTGTGCAAGAACGACTGACTCTCCATTCCAAGCGGAAACTTTTTGGGGCCCATTCCTGAGATATGTGTGGGTCACCTATCACACTTTTGTGGTATATCCTATTGATATGCTATCAAAGTGCGAGATGGTAACACCCCTTTAAGGTTCTGTAGATTCTGATTAGTCTATTATGATATTATATAGTTTGTGTAATCACACTGTATAAGCATAAAAGTGGTCCTTCTGTATGTAATCTGCCACACGCTTTATTGGTATTCCTAATAACATTTGGATTTTATTTTGTATATAGTAGTTTGTGGATGTATTTACTCTGTTGTTCTTCCCTTTTTGATATAGAGGTCCATGTCAAGACACACTATAGTACTTTTCCCCCAAACAAAGAAGAAACTTTATCAAACCATGAACGCATTGTTTAGGAGAGCTTCTATTTGCTTTTTTTCCAGCTCATTTTTGGGGATGGGTTGAGAGGTAAGAAAAATCTCTTTTTGGGTATTTAAGATATAAGATCTCAGCTGTTGTCAAAATAATATTTCTAACTATCTTGGTTAATTAGGGATCCTAGAAAAGAATGGAGTCTAGTTAATGTTTACTTGCTAGAAATACATATCTAACCTAATTTAACTTCAATAAGAAAAGTTGTGTTGTTGGGGCAAGTCTGCACAAATTATTTGATCCAATGACTGAAAGACATATGGGGTGTGTGATCTACCATTTTCCCCATACAATGCCTAGTGTAGGGTCTGGGGGGAGGAGCATGACACAGATTCAAAAGCACCAAAAAGGGAATCCTATCATGCTCCACCTCTCATGTCCACACTAACTTTACATATGTAGGTCTTGACTGTTGGTTAATGAAAATGATTTAAATAACATGAGCAAAATATATTTGTAACCTCACCTTGTATCTTAGAAATATAAAAAAATAAATAAATAATAGATTTATTCCGGAAACATTTGAATGCTAAAGTAGAAAAACACAGGAAAATCGACCCCATAGACATACTTGTGCCCTGAAGTCAAACATTTGCCCAAGGCAAATACCTTTCCTGTCTACCCTAAAGACTATTGCAGACTGGAACCCCAAGTCAACTACATTTTCCTTCAGTCTTTGTGTAAAAAATGAACATTTTTCCAAAACAGTTTGAGCATGATAATGCTAATTTTGGCCCGGCTACTTCAAAATTAGCATTAAATTAATAGGCAGTCTGGGCTGATTCATCAGTGACACTGCAAGGAGCCTAATAAAAACTGCAAGCGACAAAAGAACCATGACCTCTTCTAGAGTATAGATATACAAAAATATATATAAAATGCAGGTGCAGATGGTGGTATGAGATGACAAGTAGGTGCTCACATCTAAGATCTTAGCCTAAAAGTGGCAAAATCAAGTGCAATGTTTTACATGTTGTAACATTATTCACTAACATACTGTTTGTAGCCGAACTGTCTCTGGAAGCCAGTATAAGATGTTATCACATGCTTCAGGTGTTTATCTAAATTGTGAAAATAGGGTGTGCACACCCCCAGGGAGGAGAAATAGATGCTCTGTGAAAAAAGGACTCTAATGGAGTTGTCCCATTTTAGTTGAAATTTGGAGAATCCACATCACACTAAAAAGAGATTCCGAGTTCGTTAAAAAATAGCTTTATTCAAATTGTCTCCAAAAAATAACAAAATGTAAAAAAAGGAGAAGAGACGAAAAAGAAAATAATCATAAGATAATAAAGTCCACTTGGGTGAAGATTCGCAGTAGGTAGTCTTCAGGTACTTAGCCTTGATGTGAGTTGGTGCATTCCACTGTTTTTATGATCATAAGGGATGTGGTTATTCTGAGTCAGCTGTCCAAGTTATGGAGATGCAGAATCCAAAATCGTAATCCTTAGTTGAGTATGAAGTATACTGGTAAATATTGACTTGTTAGGCAAAAGTCCATGATGTGACAGTGTCATGAATTAATGGAATCTTTATAGAGTTATAGTGGATCTATGCTCAAAATGTCCTCTATGGCAACCATTGTGAAATAGCAGATCTGTTCTGCTCTAGGCACCCATCTCATATCCTACTATATCCTGCAGTACTAACATTCAAAAAAGACTCAGAAGAACCGAAACGTTGTGCATGTCTACACTGCTATCTCATGGCGGTTGCCGTAGAGGAACAGAGAACCACTATAACTCTATAAAGATTTCCTTAATTTATGACATTTTTGCATCATGGACCTTCGTTTTACAAGTCAAGGTTTACTGCTATACTTTATGCTCAGCTAAGGATTAAGATTTTGGAATCTGCATATCATCTACCACTCCCATCCTCCACTTGCTGTCTAAATGTTTATGGGACTACAACATCCAAGCGAATCTCCATTTGTATTGTGTATGTTTATATGTAATGGAATTAATTTGTGCTATAATAACTGTCGGCATCTCCTACTGTAACAAGAGGCCTCTATGCCCAGTTTTTCCTCACTTGCAAATCTCCCTCTGCTCAGTAACATCCTCCACCCCTCCCACTTCTTGTTTCACACCGGTAATCTGATTTAAGATAGTCGACTATATAAGTGCACATGTTAGGTCATTTTTGACTGGCCCATTGATGCAATACCATAGTTTGAAAATTTCCCATTAAGTGCTATTCCTTAAGTGTGACCTTCAAATTATACCAGAATTGAGCCAGAAATGAACCAGAATGACCTAAGGTAAACATTAAGTTAGACTGCTTTATAGTCTTACCACCCCCAAAATGCACTTCTATGCCCCCTATCATCACTACCTCCCCTATTCCTCAAATCCTTGCCTGCCCTCACACACCCACACGGGGGAACGACTTCCATATTCTCCCCGTCTATCCTACCTCAATACCTGACCTCTACTCTCTACCTCTTTCACAGCATTAAAACCTCTCTCAAAAAACCTACACAACCCCCTTTTGCTCTATCCCACACACACCTTCTCACACTCTCCCTGCTTCTCCTCGCTGCTGGGGACATATCTCCCAACCCGGGCCCCCTCCGCATCCTCCACTCTTATTTCACCTCCCTCTTTACAGGCCAAGAAGCACAAACTCCCATAACCCCTTAAATATAAAGCCTATTCCCCTCACCCCCACTATCCCTATCCCCGTGTCTGGAGCTCTCTGGAATGCACGTTCTGTGGGCAACGAGCTTCCCTTGCTGCACTCTCTTACGGCGGGCTTCAGTTTACCCACACCCCCCGCTCTGGAAGTAAACATGGCGGCGGTGTCGGCCCTCTTCTGTCAGATACCTGCTCTTTTGTCCCCATTCAACCACTACCTTCCCTTACCCTCCCCTCCTTCAAGGTGCACTCTGTCCGTCTCTACTCCCCCTCCAACCTCCAAGTGGCTGTTGTTTATCGTCCCCCAGGCCCTGCCACTGCCTTCCTTGACCACTTGGCTTCCTGGCTCCTTCACTTTCTTTCCACTGACATCCCCACTATTATCATGGGAGAATTCAACATACCAATCGACACCCCCCGCTCCACAACTCTCCTCCTCCTTCGGCCTCACCCAAGGGAGCTCTGGAGCCACTCAAAAAGATGGACACACACTGGACCTCATCTTTACCCGCCTCTGTCCTCTATCGAAAACCTCATTCTCTCCTTTAACAATATCTGACCACAATTGGCTCACCTTCTCCACCAATTACACCCCACCTGCCCCCTCTGCCCCAAAACTTTTACTCCCCCGGAAACCTACAGCACCTTAACCCTCACACTCTCTCTGAATCTCTTTCTCCCTTTCTTACACCATCTTCTCATTTGCTTGACCCAGACGCAGCCACCATTTCTACAAACAACACAATTCACTTCCACTCTTGACGTGGTCCGCCCTCTCACACACAACAGAACACGCAAAATCAACAGCCAACCCTGGCACACAGGGCTCCACCAAACAGCTGAGGCGATCTTCCAGAGTTGCTGAACGCCGCTGGAAGAAACCGCTCCACTGCTGACCCTTCACCTTATACAAACAATCACTGCATACATTTAAAACTGCACTCGCATCAGCCAACAGGGTTACTTCACCATCTCATATCCACCCTGTCTCACCCAAACCCCCAACAACTGTTCAAAACCTTCAATGTTCTCCTCCATCCACCAGCACCCCCTCCCCCATCTCTCCTCTCAGCAGATGACTTTTCCACTCACTTCCTAAATAAGATCAATCTCATCAGACAAAGCTTCACCCTGCAGTCCCCTCCATCTATCTCTATTCCTGCAGTGTCCTCACATCCCACCTCTACACCTGCTCATCACTATGCCCCCCTAACCTCCTTTTCCACTGTCACTCATGACAAGCTCTCCACTCTACTGTCCAAATCCAACCTCACTACCTGTAATCTTGACCCACTGCCATCTCACCTCATCCCTGACCTTAGCGCTGCCATCATCCCAGCCCTCGCCCATCTCTTCAACCTA
Organism: Phyllomedusa bahiana; assembly: GCA_025379985.1. Classification (NCBI taxonomy): domain Eukaryota; kingdom Metazoa; phylum Chordata; class Amphibia; order Anura; family Hylidae; genus Phyllomedusa; species Phyllomedusa bahiana. Next base: position 3,510 of record JAODAL010049868.1, on the reverse strand, counting down.
TCACTAACCTCTGGCATCTTTCCTTCCTCCTTTAAACATGCGGCCATCACACCCATCCTTAAAAACCATCTCTTGACCCCCTTTGTCCTTCCAACATCGCCCCATCTCACTGCTTCCATTCGCCTCTCAAACCCTTGAACAGCATGTCTATCTTCAACTTTCCTCTCATCTATCCACCAACTCTCTCCTTGACCCACTGCAATCTGGCTTCCGACCCCACCACTCTAAAGTAACCGCCCTAACCAAAGTCACCAACGACCTAGCAACTGCCAAAGCCTCACGCCACTACTCTGGGCTTCTCCTCCTAGACCTGTCCTCCGCCTTTGATCCTGTCGACCACTCACTCCTCATACAAATCCTCTCCTCCCTCGGCATCACTGACTTGGCCCTTTCCTGGATCTCCTCGTACCTCACTGATCGGACATTCAGTGTCTCTCACTCACGCACCACCTCCTCCCCTTGCCCGCTCTCTGTTGGTGTCCCCCAGGGGTCTGTCCTGGGCCCACTACTCTTTTCTATCTACACTCTTGGTCTGGGTCAACTATAAAGCATTGCATGGCTTTCATACAATCTGTATGCTGATGATACCCAACTCTACATCTCCGGCCCAGATATTTCCTCTCTAAATCTCCCGGATCCCTGTCTGTCTTTCCTCCACATCCTCCTTCTTCTCCTCACGTCTCCCGAGAGCTAACGTGGAGAAAACTGAATTCATCATCTTTCCACCGTCCAAACCTACCCTCCACCTATCTCTCTATCACAGTAAATGGCTACACTCTCTCACCAGCTCCACAAGTCCGCTGCCTTGGATAAACCCTTGACTCCAATCTGTCCCTTTAAAAACCCCACATCCAAAAACCCCACATCTGCCTGCCGCCTCCCCCTGAAAAAAAAATCCCGTATCCGCTCATTCCTTAACTTCGAAAGCCCAAAAATGCTGGTTCATGCCCTTGTCATCTCACGCCTAGACTATTGCAACATCCTTCTCTGTGGCCTCCCATCCAGCACTCTTGCTCCTCTCCGATCCATCCTTAACTCTGCGGCCCATCTGATTCACCTCTCTCCTCGATACTCCTCTGCCTCTCCCCTTTTGCCAATCCCTTCACTGGCTTCCCATTGACCAGCGAATCCAGTTCAAGTTAGTAACCGTGACCTACAAGGCTCTCCATGACCGATCCTCACAGGACCTTCTTCTCTGCTCTCCCCGTGTCAACTCCTCACACAACCGTCTCCAAGACTTCTCCTGTGCTTCCCCCATACTCTGGAACTCGCTGCCCCCAACACCTCAGACTCTCCCCCACTCTCACCAGCCTCAAAAGCAACCTGAAAACCCATCTCTTCAGGCTTGCCTATAAGCAACAATAACCCTGCTGTCACTACCCAATCCACAAACATTCCTGCCCCCCACCTCCTGTCTCTTCCCACCTTCCTTAGACTGTAAGCCCTCACGGGCAGGACCTCTCTCCTTCTGTACCAGAAATTTTTAGTTTTTTAATTTGTTTACCTTTGCACTTGTTTGAACTATTTATTATGAAAACCCGAATGTACAGCGCTCTGGAACCAAAGGCCCTCAAAAATAAATAATAATAATAATAATCTAGATAATTTGGATAATGGATTCAGAAAAATCACATCTCTATAATCATAAATAACAACAGAATACACCAGAACAAGTAAAGGCTAAGTACCGGATTGCTACCCACTGTGAAATCTGCAGCTTAGTGGACTTTACTATCTCATGATTATTTTCTTTTTCCTCCCCTTTTGTACATTTTGTATATTTTTTAGTCAATATTGTGAGTAAAGCTCTTTTCAACTAACTCTGAATCTCTACCTGTTGTTTATCTGGTGGCTTCCATAAAGTGAACATCTGATTATCTTCTTTTCCCTACAGTACAGGACAGGATACACGTCACCTGCCCCTTATCTCCACTGCTCTCTGGAACTTCACCCTTTCCTAGAGATAGTGATTCACATGCTTGTCAGCAGCTCTGGTGGACACTGGAACAGCAGAGCAGTGTAATTTGTGAAAAAACTTAAGTATAGCATTATCTTACACTGTGTAATAGAGGGGCACGTAGGCAGCTGTATACATACACAATGTAATTAAGAGGGGAGAGGAATTTAGGGAACTGTAGTTCTTTATAGACCTAAAGCATTGAATAAAAATAAAATTTTCATACACAACTGAGCAAGATAATGAAAATGAAAATGACTACTTCAGATCTACAGTGGCATCACCTGCTATGCTGATACTTTTCTATATTTCTGTTATATTACAAAACCTGTTAATAAAAAGCATGTCAATAACACATCAACCGACAGAAACATATCTCTAATTTGTTGCTACCTTGCTTACTCATAACACACAGTTGTACACACACTGTCAAATCCCATTATTATGACCAGTTCTGCTTTTCGATGTCAGCACCACATAGCTTATGATGTGAGCTGGCTTGGTGGGTATATAAGCTGTGTGATAGACTGTCTGCACACATATCCTTTGCTTTTAATTCAAACAAAAGTATTTCTGAAACTTTATAATTTGTGAACTGTTCGAGTGCTGCTGTGTTGAAAGTGTATAGTGAGTGAACAAATGGCACCATTGTGAAGCTGCTGAGCACTATGGGCCATTCATGTGAGAGGTGAATGTCAGCTATAAAGGTGCGCAAGGGCAGACCAATATGATACAGTTGAGCTGCTCACCACCAAAACAAAGCAGGAGGATACCAGACATACCACTAAAACAACAGTTCAGTAAGCCCTAATGTGGATGATGCTCCGAAGCAAATGGATGGTTACTGCACCTGTACAAACAAAGTTGCATTGGCAGAAAAGGCTTCAATTTTCACATCAGTATAGGAATTGGACCTCTGATGACTGGCAAAAGGTTACTTTCTCTAATGAGTCCCTTTAAACGGATGGATATTGGCATTTCAGATGTGAAACATTCGAGAACAAACCTCCTGCAACCATTGCTGGAAGAATACAAGCTGTTGGTGATATGATATGGGGAATGTTTATATGGCATTCTCTGGGCCACTCATCCATGTGGAAGGCATTTTCAACCGACTTGGGAATCTTTCCTTGCAGATCACATACACCCATACATGCTGATTGTCTTCCTTAAGGCAGTTAGAATCTTTCAGCAAGATAATGCAACATGGTACGTAGCTAGAAACTGAACCCAATTTGAGCATCTCTGGGGCCAAATCGACCTTTGTGTTCACTCCATGGATTCTCCCCATGGACCCTCCAGCATCTGTGGGATGCACTGCAGTTAGCATGGCTCCAGATACTTGTGACAGCATACCAGGACCTTATTGAGTCACTCCCAGCCTGTCTGCGCTGCACACAGGGGTTACTCTGGATTTTAACTGATAGTCAGAATAATGTGACTTGACAGTGTATTTTCACAAAAAGACTAATTATAACCAATTTTAATCATGTAATAAGAATAAATTAAACTACTACTACTAATCATCAATAATAAGTGTAAATAAAAGTTTT
>JAODAL010049867.1:0-27847 GCA_025379985.1 Phyllomedusa bahiana | reverse complement strand
TAAAAAAAAAAAATTTATTTTTTCCCACTTTTAAAAACAAATCAAGTGCAATGCAGTGATTTAATAGAAACTATAGATAATCCGCTATAGATCTTTAAACATGAATTTTAGATTTTTTTATTGCAGCACCATAATACACTGCCCACTTGCATTCTATTCATTGTCTATGATTACATTCCGGCAGTTCCCGATACATCTTAGGTGTTTCCTTGGTATCGTTTTTATATATTTTTACAGTTTTATGGAAATTAGAGCTTAATTGTATGTATAATCAAGTATATGCATCTATTACCTTCACATGTATGTATTCGACTGTGCAAACATAGCGTGCTAAGATCTTTTGTCGTTCATGTTTTACTTTGACTTTTTGCTATGATACAATACTTGTCACTTATACCTTTCACATTTTCTAGTGTTTCTTTTTCCATTCTGATTCATTCACTAATCTCGATCGAGCTATATCCAGTTACTATTTCCAAAATACTTCTCTTGTTATTTGTCATAGAGAAGGAGCGCTCATTCCTATTGGTCCACTCGTAATTCCCGGTATAAAAGGACCAATCAGCTTGATTTTTCAGATCTTTTCCCTGATTGGCCTATTCACATTGCCCGCTGCAACACAACCAATCCCATAACTTTCCCTTTACAGACTTACCATTGGTTGGATTGATTTTACCTCGCTCTTTTCAACCAATCACAGTTTTTCTGTGAAATACAAAACCATTTTAGCGCCCTTAGTTCTTATACTTGTTTTGGCGCCCTTCATTTTAAATAAGAATTCCGTTTTCTATTGGTCCCTTTGTATCTACCGCTCCTATCTCATTGGCTATTCTTCCTTCGACCTCCAATCCCTCTATCTGAGGAATTCTCCGTTATGTCAAGTATTTGCCCTCCCCGGTAGTGATTTATCTACACCACTACCTGAAGCACCACCCTATTATCTTCATACACACATAGAAACACAGTCCACTCATTGCAAGTTCACTTTTTGTCTTTATTGTTGTTCTTTATACACATTAAAGATCGACATATGCCCCTGGAGCTCTAGTCCAATCCCATGTCCTCTTGTCTTTTTCCCTGCTCGTCTACACATCTGATTGACACTTCTCTTGTCCAATTGCCTTCTTTTTTTTTCCTCACCTGTTCCTCTTCACGTCACTTACCTGTAAAACAAATAACCAATCAGAAGAATTGAGGGTATTATATATACTTTGTGTTTTCTGGCTATTTTTACTTTTGATGAAGCGCGGGTGCACGCGCGAAACGCGTCAAGTTTTTTTTATGTTTATATTTTTTTAATTTTGTTCGGAAAACACCGACTTTTTTAAGAAAAAAATTTTTAATAAAGGGGCCTATAGCCGGGTTTTTCTACTTCCCTGCACGGGGCCCCGGGCCCTTTTTTTTTTCCTTTTTTCCTCGGGACCCCACATTGTGTTTTGGCCACTGTGTGGCCACCCCCATTTTTTCCCAACCTCCGAATGTCTTGTGCCCTGTGACCTCATGCTGCTCCCGCCGGACCTCCCACTGTTCTTTTTTTCCACTCTGTGGCCTACCCCTTTTTTTTGCCCCCAACAAAAATGAATTGTGCCACTGTCTGACCTTGCGCCGTGACCCCCCCCAACATGTGTCATTTCCCACCCGTGGTCTACTCCTGTTTTTTCCACCTCCAAATGTCATTTTGCCCGCCCTGACCTCTTGGCTGTACCGGAATCCAACTTGCATTGGCCCTTTGGCCTACCCATTTTTTCCCAAACCCCCAGATGTTTTTGTGCCCTGCCTGACCCATGCTGCGCTCCCTTTTCCTCCACCTGTGTCTTGTGTAACTGGTGGCCTACCCCTGTTTTTGCCACCTCCAGAATGCCCTTGTCCATTGTCTGCCTCATTCTGCTGCTCCCCTGACCCCCTTTTGTCTTGTGCCACCGTGGCCCTTTTACCCCTTTTTTTTGCCACTTCCAGAAGTTTGTCCCCCTTTTTGCCTCTGCGCTTGCGGGTGACCTCCACACTTGTCATTGTGTCCTCTGGGGCCTTCCCGTTTTTTCCACCCCCAAAAATGACTTGTGCCATGCCTGCCTCATGTGCGCTGCCGTGCCTCCACACTGTGCATTTTTTGCACTCGGGCCAAACCCTCTTTTGGCCCACCTCCAATTTCATTGGCCAAGTCTGCCCTCTTGCTGTGCTCCCGTGACCTCCACACTGTGTCTTGTGCCACTTTGGCCTCTCTGTTTTTGCCACCTCCAAAAGTCATGTCCCATGCCGCCTATGTGTGCTCTGTGACCTCCAAAAGGCTTTGTCCACTCTGGGGCCCTATCCTGTTTTTGCCCCCCCCGGAATGTTTGTGGCACTGTTGCCTCTTGCTGCTGCTGCCGTGACCCCACACTGGTCATTGTGCCACTTGTGGCCTACCCCGTTTTTTGCCCTCCAGAAGTCATTGTCCCACTCTCGCCTCATGTGCGTGGCTGCCGCCGTCCCCCTCCAACTCTGTCACGATTTTGCCACCTAAGCTCTCACTTTTTTTTTTTTCCAGCTTTCGCGCCATTTTTTTTCAGGTACATTCCCGCTTCATTTTTTTGTCAGTTTTGCCCTCTTTGTGCCGGGGTTTTTTATAGTGAAGCGTTTCTAAGAGCCGGCTTTCAGTGCTTTGTCATACAAAAACAAACTTTGTTGAAGACCAAACAAGCTCCCTCTGTTTTATTTTAAGCATGGCCAACGTTCTACGCACCTGCAGGCCTGTGACCGGGAAAAAGCTGTTTTTTAACGCATCGTCCGAAGTAATTGGGGACCGAAACAATTTTGTAGAAAATTTGCGAAGTTACCGAATAAAATTTTTGAGGAATTCGCCCATCTCTATATGTTTTGAATTTTTGGGGCGGGGGCTGTCAAAAACGGGATAGGGGGGCATTTAATGGACACATTTTGCAAAAGTTTTGTTTTTGCAAGATCTTTAAAAAAGCAACAACCTTTTGTAGTGAAAAACCCATTAAAAATAAAATTTAAAAAAAAAGAGAAACAAAGACGTGTTGGGATTCCATCCTATTTTAAAAAGGGTTTTTTTAGAATTTAAAACTCAAAAAAATTGTTTTACAAAATACTTACAAATTCCACTAAATTTGTAAAAGAGGGGAACAGGAAGATTGAACAGATGTGGGTTATTCAAGGACATGGAGTTGGAGACATTCGCCCCCCAAAACAAAAGACAATTTCCTCCAAACTTTTGAGAAAAAATGAGAAAAAAAAAGCTTGAAAAAAGGTACCTGGGTGGAACGGGAGAGCGTCAACCACCCCATTTAAAAGGAGCTCAATTGGTACGCCTCATACAGGGGGCACCCCTCTGTAAGGAAAAGAAATTTCTAAAGGCTACCAGGTCTTGACGTGCCTGGGGAAGGCTCGGGTTTAGCTCCCCTTTCGCACTCTGCTTAGCACACTGTTTTCGTTTGCTGCGTCAAAAGGGAATTTTTGCCTTGTTAATAGAGGGGACGCCGCCCTGACTCTCACCGCACCCACTGTAACCCGGCCCCCCGCGCGAACCTGGTGTTAATAGATGACGAAACTGTTAAACTCATCATGCAATGCCCCTTTTTTAAATGAAACACCAGGTTATCCAATCGCTGCAGGTCCCCCCCTGTTTCATATCCCCTCAATATTAGTGAAAAAGGGTTAAAACAAAAAACAAGGTATGCTTCCTAATAAAACAAAAAATTTTTATTAAATTTTTCAAAAAAAATTTGAATGCCAGGTAAACAGTTCCACACTTCCTTTTCATATTTTGTTTTATATTTAAATTCACCTGGTGGTTCTTTTGAAGTTTTCCCCTTTTTCTTTGCTTGTCGCGGGGAGTTCCCATCCGGGTGGACTTGTTGCATCCAGCGTCTGGCTGTGTGAGCCTTCCTCAACCCTCCCTCTCAAACAGCCTACGCTGCGCGTTTCGAGAGCTACACCCCCCTTTGTCAAGCTAGAGGTAAAAATTTTTTCTCACTTTATATTGTTCCTGTGTGTCTCAATGCACATTCTTTATCTTAAAAACAAAAAAAATAAAAACAAGCGGTAGCTCGTATACGGCCATATAACATATTTATTTTTTTATTTTTTTTCCCTATCCTATTGTAGCTTCTTTTGGTTCTTCACATGCAGCTGTTTTTGTGAAGAAAGAAAAAAAGAAAAATTTTATATGGCCCATACTGTGCATCCCCGCTTTTTTTATTTTTATTGTTTTTAAGATATGAATGACTGAGACACACAGGAATATTAAATGATGATTTGGTTACCTCATGTTGACAAAGAGGGCGGTAGCTCCAAAAACGTCGCGGCTAGCGCTTTTTGAGAGGTGGGTGTTTGGGAAAAGGTCGCGCACGACGCTGGATGCAAAAGTCCCTCGGACGGAATTCCCATCATACCCCAAAGAAAGGGAACTTCAAATGAACCACCAGGTGAATGAAATGATAAACCAAATATGAAAGTGAAGTGGGGAAAATTGTTTCACGGCACAATTTTTATGTAAGTTTAAAAAAAAAGTAAGTTTTTTTTAGGGAAGCAACCTTGCACTAATATTGGAGGCAATTAAAATGCAGGTGGGGACTCAGCAAGGGGTTAAAAATGTGTTTTTCTTTAATAAAGGGGCAGCATGATGGTATTAATCAGGACTTACCCCTAAAGCCCAAACTTTAAAAATGTGTTTGAAAAATACCCCAAACAATCACAGCCAAAGAGCCGAGACCCCTAAAATCTTTTAAAAAGGATCGCCAAAAAATTTTTCCAACAAGCTCAAAGTGTGGATGAGCTGGAAGCCCACAAGTGAATAATTACCTTTTTTTTAAAAAAAAAACTGACCAATCAATAAAAAGATTTTAAATCTCCCCTGCAGCCTCAATCTGACAAGTATCTGAAATACAAGAATTCCAAGAGGATTAAGAAGCCCTTGATGCCTATCTTGTTTAAAAGAAGTCTAAATTTCAAAAAAAATGGTTTGCAATTAGAAACCCGATTTTTTCCTTGGACTTATTTTATTGACGTACAACATTACAAACTGCGTTGGAAGTATTAAAAAAGAAATAAGAAAAACATAAGCAGAAATTTTTAAAAAAGCAAAAAGAAAGCATGTATAAACAAATTCAAGAACAAATAAAAACAAAAAATTGAGAAATGAAGTGAGCAAATAAGACCAAAAAATTAAAGAAATTGAAAGGATACAAAAGACTACCCCCTAAATCGAAAATCTACACATGGCCAAAGAAGGAATTGTTCCAAAGGAAAAAAAACTCATCAAAAAAAAGCAATGGGAAAAAACACCATGATTTGAGCAAGTAGCTACAGGGCGTTTGAACATCCCAAGGGGAAAAAACCCAACCTTTTTTTAAAGGGTGTACCCGCGGAGGCAAAAGCGAGGAATTGTAGATAAGGGCCAGACCAGCAAATGAGACCCAAACGTCAAACAAAGGGGAAAAAATAAAAGAATTTAAGGTGAAAATTTCATTCCCCGGTTTTCGAAGAACAGAAAAATTTTTTAATAAAGGACTAAAATTTTTACCTACCCCCCTTTAAAATTCCAATTTTTATTTTTTGGGGGCTTTTAAATTTTTTTGAAAAATTTTAAAATTTAAAAAAATTTAATATGGGAACGAATTCATTTAAATGTACCTAAAGGAAAATTAATAAAAAAAAGTACTTATGACCCCATAATAAGTATTCCCATGCAAAAAAGTTTCAAGGACTTTAGAAAAAAAGTGGGGGAGAAATGGGATAAATGTAAACGATTGTAAAAACACAACTAAAAAAAACTAAGGGGCCTTTAAAAAAAAATTGGGACAAATTGGGGTGTTTTAAAAAAGGGGATAAGGGGGGGGGGGGGGGGGGTACAGTACTAATGGAAACGCAACCCAAAAATAGGGAAGCAAAGTCCCCAAATGAGATTAGTTCGTTATGAACAGCTCTAAAGATCCCAACAGAAAAAAATTAAAAAAGAAGTGTTGAAACTATGGAAATTTGATCGGAAATTTTTGATAAAAACTATATAAAATGCTCTGATAACACACCCAGGTACCAATATTATATTGGTTCCAAAGTCCCAAGGGTGTAAAAAGACACCAGGAGACCAATAGTGTGGGGGGATCACGTAATATTTCCCCCTTTTCAATTTTTGATAGCCCTTCCTGCAACCCATAGTCAAAACTTCCCTAAAACCTGAAAAAAAACCGGACCTTTTCAGAGATTGAACAAGTGGATATACAGGATATAACATACAATCCCTAATGTCAAAAACCTCATACAAATTCCCTAAAGAGGAAGGCATAAAAAATAATTAGGAAGAATTATAAAAAAACCCAAATTATCCAACCAAAAAAGATTTTTTCTTTAACATTATTTGACATCATCCCTTTAAAAAAAAAAAAATTTCAAAATTTGGCAGTGAATTTTATTTTACGCACAAGGGGGTTCAATGGGGTTTTCCACAGTCCAGTTAGCCAAAATTTTTTATGGCCAACCTGGAAACTAAATTCTAATATTTAGTCGGGGAAAAACACATAAAAAAGTGGTTAAGATTTGTGGGTGATTGTATTAATTTTTGGGGCGGGCACACAGAAGAGTTAATCTTTTTGTAGAAAAACATAAAAACGGGGCATCCCTAATAAATTTTTTAATAATATTGACCAAAAATCCATTGACTATCTAGATGTCAAAATTAATTAGAAAATAAAAAATTTAAACCAACTTTCACGTAAAAAAAAGGAGAGGAACAACCTCTTTCATGCAAAAGCCAAAAATGCTCCAAATTTTATTTAAAAGGGGAAACCCCAAGGCGAATTTTTAAGGAAAAGGGGAATTTACACTAGGGGAGGACTACAAAGGAACAAACAGAAATAATACAAAAATTTGTTGATAGAGGGTAAAATTTAGGGGGTAAAAAAAAAAATGGGGTTAAATAGGGGAAAATTAACTAGGGAGGAAGCACGCAAACCAAAAACAAACAAAAAAAATCAAAGGGGTTTTAATCTCCCACCTAGATCACCATGCAGAAATAATTAAAAAAAAAAATTTTAAAATCGTGGCATATACACAGGTTGATCCAAAATTGGTCATCTATTTTTTGATCCCCCTAATTTATATACCCCAAAAAGGAAAAATGTTGGGAAAGTCCCCTTAGTTCAGACCTACAACAAAAAAAAAAAAAAAAAAACAAAAACTAATAGGAACACAAAAGGAAAAAGGGACTATGGTTGTCTTGGTGCAAAATTGTTTTAAACAAATAATAAAAAAGGTATGAATATCGCATCCAATAAAGGGTATCCTATTTTATAAAAAAAAAAAAAAAAAAGTGCAATTTCAGCAATGTCATATATATGTAAAATGCCCTTTCGGGGGAAAAATATATTGGCCCCAAAAAACAAAACCCAAAAGGAAATTAATGAACAAGTCACAGATAAATTTTTTCAGAAATAGAAAAAAAAAAAACGGTAATAAAGAAAAACTAGAAAAAAAAAAAATTTTGGTGAAACATCGGGGCCAGCATTTTTATGAATCTGGACACAATGTATGGGATCGAAATGGTGTATTCTAGAAAAATAAAGCAATTATACACATTTTTAAAAAATAAATTGTTCAAAAAAAAGTTTTTGGATCCACAAAATGCAAACACTGACACCTAATGCCAAATGAAAAGTGCAAACGGAACGTCTATACCCGAATTCTAGTTCGAAAAAATCGCTGCTTGTGAAGTAACCAAAAGTTGTCAATGGATACGGATATAATGATTAAAAGATAATATGTTATATGGCCTCATACTGATGCATACCGCTTGTTTTTTATTTATTTGTTTTTAAGATAATGAAATTTACTTAAGACAACAGGAAAAATTAAAGTGATGTATCCTATGGGTTTCCTTATGCTTGACAAAGAGGGCGTTTTTACTCTCGAAACTCGGAGACTAGGCTGTTTGAGAGGGGAGGGGTTTTTGGGGGGCCCACGCACGACTGGATGGAACAGTCCCCCCGGACGGAAATCTCCCATGCGACTACGCAAAGTAAAGGGATACTTCAATGAACCACCCAGGTAATGATAAATGATAATACAATTATAGAAAAGTGAAAGTGTGGAATCTGTTTTACACTGGACATTCAAATTTTTATGTAAGATTTGAATAAAAATTTATATGTTTTATTACGGAAGCATACCGTTGTATATATACCATTTGCACTAATATTGGAGGCAAATAGATGACAAACACCAGCCCTGGCTCTCACCGCACCCACTGTAACTCCGGCTCTGCTAGCTGAACCTTCGTGTTAAGAGATGACGAACACCAGCCCTGGCTCTCTCCGTACCCACTGTAACTCCGGCCCTGCAAGCTGAACCTGCTTGATCCATGTTTACAGCCTCACCTGCCTTGATCAAGTAATTTCCTTCAACCCACTTGACAGTAGAAATGCAGGATTTTCAGACAGGCCTCATTGACCTACTGGGGACTCTGTTTCGTTTGCTTCACATTCTTATGTAGGGTTGGAAAAATGTCACCATTTAGAATGGCAAGTACCTCTAGCCGCAGCAGTATTGGAAAACTATTGTTTTTTAATATAGCTTATTCTTATTCTGCTGATTCCATAAGGGCACCTGTGTGGGTTTTTGGGTCACACTGCGTTACAGGATATGGATTGTCATTGTCCATTTCACTAAATACAGCTTTAAAGACTACTTTTCTTCCCGCAACTTTTTAATCTGTGGGTCATGCAGGTTTTGGAGGGTCATGCGAGTCCAAACAGGGGATAGCTAAGTCCAGTTTTAACTAAATTGGTGGTTCAAAGACTCCTTTGTCCAGCACTTTTTAATCTGTGGGTCAAGCGGGTTTGAGGGTCATGCTGTGGTACAGGACAGGTATAGTCAATGTCCAGTTCAACTAAAATGGTGGTTCAAAGACTCCTTTTTCCGGCACTTTTTAATCTGTGGGTCAGACAGGTTTAAGGGTCATGCTGCGTTCCAGGACAGGGATAGTCAATGTCCAGTTCAACTAAAATGATGGTTCAAATAATACTGCCTTCTGGCACTTTTTAATTTGTGGGTCATGCAGGTTTAAGGGTCATGCTGTGATACAAGACAGGGATAGTGAATAGTCTGTCAGTTTTTTTCTGTGACTCTTTTTGCCTGTAACAGTAGTGGATCTGCTAGACCACCGCAAGCGATGGTGGAAGCCCGCACCAGGGAACGGAGTTTAAGTAGAACCCAGTTTTCTGTACAACCCGCCGCAAAGCGGGATGGACTTGCTGCGGTGGGAAACTACCAGGTCGCTTCCCTGGCGGGACTTGCTTGCAGTGCAGCCAAGGGTGAGCGTGGTACCAAAATTGTAATACTGAGTCGCAGTCGGGGACAGGCGGTAGGTCAGGACAGACAGCAGAGGTTCGTGGTCGTATTACGGTAGCAAGGCAGAACGGTACACAGGAAACACTAGACAAGACGATACGCTTTTTCAGTAGACTCCAAGGGCACTAAAGATCCGGCAGAGGACTGCTGGAGGAGGAGCCATTATATAGGGTCAGCGGCCGGCAACTGGCAATTACCGACACGCTGGCACCTTAAATCTGAGAAAGCCGGTATGCACGCGCCCTAGGATGCTGGGACGCGCGCACCGGCCGGCACAGGAGTGAACGGAAACAGGAGCGTGGTCGGGTGAGTACCTAACCTCCAGGGAATGAGTGCGCCCATGGCCCAGTGCACGGACCGCGGGGCTACTCCCCCCCGGTTCCGGGGAGAGGGTTGGGGAACGGACGCGCCCGCAGCCCCTCCCATGGGCTGCGCCGCTGTCCGTGACATTGCCTAATTGTCTTGCCTAAGATGTAGCATGTATCCAGTTTACTGTTTTGGATGTTAATTCCCGCTTCTCCACCCCTGTTTGGTGTAAGATTGAAGCTGTTGTTCCTCTCCCATAGACTTTAATGGTCATCGGCGATAATCTGTTATCGACTATCGACTATCGGCATGATAATTGACGATATTGACTATCGATCCAATAACGATAGTTGACACAATCGCTCATCACTACTCTGCAGACATGAGAACTGACCACTGCAGGACGTCTGCAGAGCTGCGACATCCTCTTTCTTCTGCAGAATGATGATGTCCCCGGTCTTCAGTAAGGGAACACATGCCTCTGGTTTTTAATCTGTAAGAGAGATCAGCAGCTCAATTCTGTGAAAGCCAGTGATAAAAACACCCCTTTAACTGAGTCAAGTAAGACCTGCAGTTCTTTGGATGTTGTTGTGGGGTGTTTTGTGACCTCTTGGATGAGTCATCGGTGCAGTCTTGGGGTAATTTTGGAGGGCTGGCCACTCCTAGGAAGGTTCAAACAGTTCCATGTTTTCTCTATTTGTGGATAATGGATCTCACTGTGGTTCTCTTAGGTCCCAAATCTTTGGAGATGACTATATAACCTTTTTCCAGACTGATAGATCTCAATTTTCTCATTCGTTCTGAATTCCTTTGGATCTCCCCATGATGTCTAGCTTCTAAGGATCTTTTGGTCTACTTCACTGTCCAGCAGGTCCTATTTAAGTGCTTCCTTGCTTTAGAACAGATGTGGCAGTCATCAGGCTGGAAAATGGACTCAGCTTCCCAAATATGTAAGACAAAACTGTTAATGCATGTTTTAAGGGAGGGAGCAATTACTTTCGCAAACAGGGTCCTGTAGGTTTTCATTACTTTTTCCCATAATAATAAAGACCTTCATTTAAAAACTACATTTAGGGCGACATGTATGAACGGACTTTTCGCCTGTTTTCTGGCGTATCCTGCGCCTCACCGGCCCGAATCCGCTGTCGGACGCAGGGATGCGATGTTAGGCGTAGCGTTCGCCACTTTCAGATGCGCCTCACATGAAGGGGCGTGCAATGGGCGCTGTGTGGGCGTGGTGTGGGCGCGGTTTGGGCGTTCCGGGGCGGGACGCGGTGCGCTCGAAAACTCCGAGGCATGAACGATCGCGGGTCGGCAAAGTGCGGCGCATTGCAGCACTCGCCAGCTCCGACAGGCAGACCTGGTTGATTCTGGTCTAAATGATCCGGCGGAGGCAAAGTGAAGCGAGAACGCTACATGAGAGGAAACATATAGAAGATCGCAAAAGACATCTAAGTCCGTTGAGGCGCGGCGGACTTTACATGGTATGTATGAGCGCGCCCCACCACCGACATAAATCAGGTGCAAATTTCGCCAGAAAACTGGCGGAAACATGCGCTCCGACATGACGAGATTCATACATGTTGCCCTTAGTGTTTACTTCTGTTATGTTTGTCTAATACTTAAATTTGTTTGGTGAACTGAAACATTTAAGTGTGACCAACATTCAAAAGATTAAGAAATCAGGAAAGGGGTAAATAATCGTTCACACCACTGTAATAAATTCATTAATGACCTTAGACAAGGATTGTACAGTAGAATATCAATCTTTGTAGATGATATAAAGCGTGTAAAGTAATCAACACAATAGAGGATAATGTGTTATTACAAAGGGATCTGGATAAGTTGGAGGCCTGGGCAGAGAAGTGTCAGATGAGGTTCAACATGGATAAATACAAGCTTACGCACATGGAATGAAAAATCAATTCCATGATTACTTGTTAAACGTATCAACACAGGGAAAAGGGACATGGAGAAGGACCTGAGAATTGTAGCAGCCAGTGTCAGAAAGCAGCTGCCAAGGCAAATAGGATCATGGGGTGTATTAAAAGGGGCATATATGCAAACGATGGGAAATCTTCCATTATTCAAGTCACTGGTCAGACCACACATGGAATATCGTGTATAGTTTTGGGCGCCAGTGCGCTGGAAAGACATTGCAGAGCTTTAAAAGGTTCACAGGTGGGCAATGAAAATAATAAAAGAACTGGGTGGACTGCAATACCCAGAAAGATTAGTAAGATTAGGGTTATTTAGTTTAGAGAAAAGACGGCCTCAGGGGGACATAATAAATATGTTTAAATATATCAAAGGTCAATATAGAGCTCTCCCCAAGATCTATTTATATACTGGATTGTACCTAGAACAAGGGGACATCCTCTATGTCTAGAGAAAAGATGGTTTCTACATAAACATAGAAAGGGATTCTTTACTATAAGAGCAGTGAGACAGTGGAACTCTCTGTCAGATGAACTTGTCATGGTCAATTCACTAACAGTGTTCAAAAATGGTATGGATACATTTCTAGAGTGTAATAATATAACAAGTTATAGTGACTAGGATAGACATTAGAACAATTGGCTTTTAATTAATGGGGGGTTTGCCTTCCTGTGGATCAGTACTATAGCACAATAGGTTGAACTGGATGGACATCTGTCTTTTTTGGCCTCTCAAACTATTTAACTATGTAAAGGTGAAGTGAATATTTTAATTCCACAATGTTTTGAGAGAATTGATGCAAAGCAGTTAAAAAAATGATATATATATATTTTTTTCTGGAAATGTAACAGTATTTTGTATGCTGTATGTGAAAATAAAAACATTCACCCCACAGTTTATCAGTTTGTTTCTCATATGTCTTATATTTAGAAATACCCCTATTATGGCTCTATTCTGATGCTTATGCAAACTACTTGGCTCTAAAGAAATGAGCACTCTGTGGCTTTCAGAATCCGTTTTTACTTGAAAACATTTTAGGATCTTTTCTACAGTTGTAGAGATATATGAACTCTCAGAACACTAAAAAATCCAGAAAAAATACCCAAGTAAAATCCATATTCCTTAAAGGAGTTGTCAAATTTGTCAGAAAATCAAAGCAGCAGCTCCTGGGGCCTTAGTACAATAAGAAAAGTTATACTCACATATCTCCAGTCCCTGGTTCCAGAAGCTGATGCTTTAATTTTCTTTTGAGATGGACAGCTGTCACGATCTGCAAATTCCTCTGCCTCCTGCCTGCATGCAACTGTGTGTTCGATCTTGGAGGTTGGAATTTGCTAATGCGGTTCAGCACTGCAACAGTTAACTCCTCCAACTGGGCTGGGCCAGATGCAGCACTTTCTCTCCTGCTGACTCCTATAAAAGGCACCTCCTACCAACAGTCTGTGCCTGAGTATTGGTGATGTTGGGCCTGCTGCACTGCCTCAAGCCCGCTGAGTCTTGTCCTTGTCGTGTTCCTGGGAAGATCCTGTGTTTGGAGTTGTGTTCCTGTGCTATCCCTCCTGGCGGAGTCGGTGTTCCTGTGCAGTACCTCCTGGCGGAGTTCGTGTTTCTTTGCTGCCCTTCCTGTCCTGTGGTGGTTCAAGCCTCCCTGTCCTCAACTGCAGTCTCCTGATCTTTGACCCCCTAGGCCTGGCTATTTTTTGACTCTCCACATCTTGCGGACAGTATTCCCGCAACTTGGCCTAGGCCATACGTCCCTGACCGCGGTGGGTGGAGTCCTGCCTCTGTGGGTCCAAACATCCACTTTCCCTTGTATTCGTTTCAAGGGTTCCCCTTTTGTTTTCTGTATACTTATGTTTGCCTCAATAAAGCCTTGAAATATAACAACAGCCTCTTGAAGGGGAACTTGTCACTCAGCTTATGCTGCCATTGTGACAGATATTCAGTGGTGTGTTCCTTATTCTGAACAATACAGTAATTTTAGAGCATTTACTACTCAAATCTAGAAGCTTAAAGCCTGCTCTGCCAGAGAAGACTTCACTTAATTCATGAAAAGGTGTTATCTATGACCACCTGCCACTTATTGACTGCTTTCTACCTTTAATTTTGTTTTGTGTTTCTTATGAATAGGACCCAACATGCACAAGGTACTCTTTGAGGTGTAAAGCCTGTGTTTGAGTCAAGCCGCATATTACAGACACATGTAAAACTCACATAGCTCATGAAGGAAGTCATGTGTGGTGAGCTGGCTTGGTGGGTTTATAAGGCATACAATAGACTGTCTGCACACATATCTTAGCTTTGGTTTAAATGTATCATGAGTAGACAAATGGTACCATTTTGAATAAGTGATATGGAAAGTACAGAGCACCATATGCCATTAATGTGAGAGGTAAACATTCACTATGTGGATGAGTGAAGGTGGACTTATCCGCTATAGTGAAGCAGCTCACTGTCAAAATGAACCAGAGAAATATCAAACACGTGTCTAAAACAACAGTTCAGCAAACCCTATTGCATTTGGGGCTCCAAAGCAGACAGATGTCATTGCACTTTCGCCAACAATCATGCATCAGCAGAAAAGGCTTGTATTTTCATGGCAGTATCAGAATTAGACCTTTGCTGATTGATAAAGCTTTTTTTAAAGAGTCTTGTTTTTGATTTACTCAACGAATAGAAATTGGCGTGTCAGGTGAAAAACCTCAGGAAATAGAAACCCTACAACTTGCGGGAAAAAACACAATTGGTGGTGGCAGTTTAGGGTTTTTGGGGAAGTTTTTGTGTTATTCTCTAGACCCACTCATCCATATTGAAGGCAATCTCAACTGATTTGGGTATTAATCCATTCTTGCAGATCACATACACCCATGCATGCTGATTGTCTTTTCGGGAGGAGGGGAAATTTCCCAAAGTACTACCCTTCCCCCCTAATTCCCAGACTTCAACCCCACTAAGCATCTGTTATTATCATTTTGATCCTATGGCTCCGCCGCCAATGTTTTTCTCACTATCTGACATGAAATCAGAATAAATCTTACCAGTTTTAGGGTCATTAGGGTTTCCAAATTATTTGATTTTCCAAATGCCAGAATAATGAGAGATAGATAATTTTTTTTGGATTTTTAGAAAATTTTTGCAAAGTCAGAAGTTTACATTACTAGGTTACATGCCTTGAAAAAAAATTTGGGAAACCCATAATAATTCATGTTTTGGAAGCTTCTGTTAAATTTGAGACCACCTGGGATGTATTTTTTAAAAAACCCCCAGAAAAAAACTGTTTCTTTTGGTAATTGTAAACCCAAATCTAAAGAAATTAGCCAGTATCAGAAAGTGTTTTTGGGCTTGCACAAGTTGGATCATTTGGGTGCAATTTCCGATACCCGAAGGTGCCCCCGTTCATCTTACAAACTTATAAGAAGTACAAAAAAAGGTGGGAAAGTTCGCCATAATACGCTGAGGAAGGAGACCCGGGTTTTGTGTCCAGAGATGAATGTGCTTTAGTCCGACATGTGATTAACCCAAGAACAAAAGAAAAAAACCCTTTTGAAGATGTGGTGGAGTGGAAGATTGTCATTATCCACAGTGAAACAGTACTGTATTTAAAATGGTGAAAGGCCACTTGCCGGGGGGGCGCCATTACTCCAAAAAAAAATATGTAAAAGAAACACCAAGGGCAAAGCCCACATTTTGGAGACTGTCCTGTGGTTGACAAAACTAAAAAAAAGAACTTTTGGACAAAGCCATCGTTACGTTTGGAGGATAAAGGAGAAAAATTGCAACCTAAGGCACCACCGAAGTGAAACGGGGATGGGAGCATCGTTGTGGGATTTTTTTTCTGAGGGGGGATGGTGCACTTCACAAATGATGGGTCATGAGGAAAGAAGATTATGTGGCAATAGTGAAGCAAATTCAAAAATCAGCCAGGAAGTTAAAATTGGGCAGTATGTGTCTTGAAAAAAGGTAATGACCCGAAGCATACTGCCGATGGTTAAAAAGGGCTTAAGAAAAACCCAAATAATGTTTAGAGTGGCCTCACAAAGCCCCATCTCAAACCCATTAAAAATGTATGGGCAAAGTGAAAAAGGGAAGTGTGAGCAAGGTGACCCCAAAACGGCTCGTTACACCAGTTCTGTCTGAAGGAATAGGCCAGAATTCCTACCAACTATTGTAAGAAGCTTGTGGAAGGCTATCCAAAATGTTGACCCAAGTCATACAGTTTAAGAGCTATGCTATCAAATACTAATGAAATGTATGTAAAGTAATGAAAATGCCTTAAAATATTCTCTACCTCTCATTATTCTGGCATTTGGCATAATTGACCTAAAATGGGTAAGGTTCATTCTGGTTTCATGTCAGATACTGAGAAAAACATGCATGTGTGTTCTGGTTTCAAATATATATATATATATATATATATATTATATATATATATATATATATATATATATATTATATATATATATATATTATATATATATATATATTATATATATATTATATATATATAATATATATATATATATATATATATATTTTACAATATATATGTATAATATATATGTGTATGTGTGTCTGTGTGTATCATGACCACTCGCCCGTATTCAGCCGCCTTGGATAGTTGGATATAGATAGATAAGGATAGACAAAGATAGACATCTCTTTCTTTGCATATATATATATATATATATATATATATATACATATATATATTATATATATATATTATATATATATGTGTGTGTGTGTATATATACACACACATACTTCTCAACATTAAATATGTTTAGTATAAAGATGTACATTGCTGGTTTACAAACTTAGAGAGCGCCTTCAGGATATAATCTTTCTTCTGCAAGGTTCTGGTTAAGGTTAATATAGCATAAGCTTTAAAGCTACCATTTCAAAGTCACCAGCTGTGTAGTGCAAAGTATTAGAAAGATTTTATTTGATCCCAGTCATTGGTCTTTGGCGAGAACAAACAACGGGTGATTAAATAACTGTAAGAGTTCTGTTGCATTTATACAAAAGGCTTGAGTAACTATAATGCGTGAAGAGATAAGATAAATAAATAGATAGATAGATAGATAGATAGATAGATAGATAGATAGATAGATAGATAGATTTTATTCTAAGACCTGATAAAAGTGTTTTTTGTAATATATAGATGGTTTTGTCTTGATCCCCCAAAATCTTGCATTTAAAAGTTTAATATCAGCACTTCACCAATAATAGAGTGTTATACAGTATATACAGTGCCTTGCGAAAGTATTCGGCCGCCTTGAACTTTTCAACCTTTTGCCACATTTCAGGCTTCAAAAAGATATAACATTTAATTTTTTTTGGTGAAGAATCAACAACAAGTGGGACATAATTGTGAAGTGGAACGAAATTTATTGGATACTTTAAACTTTTGTTAAAAAAAAACAAAAAACTGAATAGTGGGGCGTGCAATATTATTCGGCCCCTTTGCTTATAGTGCAGCAAACACACTCCAGACTTTCAGTGAGGATCTCAGAATGATCCAATGTTGTCCTAAATGACTGATGATGATAAATATAATCCACCTGTGTGTAATCAAGTCTAAAGTGCAGAGAGCAACATGAGAACCAAGGAACACACCAGGCAGTTCCATGATACTGTTGTGGAGAAGTTTAAAGCCAGATTTGGATATAAAAAGATTTCCCAAACTCAAACATCCCAAGGAGCACTGTGCAAGCGATCATATTGAAATGGAAGGAGTATCAGACCACTGCAAACCTACCAAGACCATTTCTTATCTAGCACTTTATCAGCGGACCCCTTTTCTGTTTAGTTTGATCAGGGCCCCTGACAGGAGTACTGCCATTGCTGTCCTGATAGCACCCCTGTATAAAAATTGATGGTTTCCAGCCAAGTAAATCGTTAGGCTTGCCTGTAGATAACAATGCTCTCTATACAAGTGTGAAAAGTTTAAAAGGGTATTCCTATCCTACTGATTGGTTTTAAGTGTGTAGGCAAAAGTAAATAAAGACTATTACCAAAAATTGCTGTTCAAATTCTGCTTCATTTTAGAGTTAAAGCAGTTCTCATCTCCTGCTTGTTTGTACAAGCTTCTCTAGTTACTGACCACCTGCTCTGGCAATGACTCGGCTTGCGACATCCTTGTCTGGTGTGTCTTATCATCAAGACGGAGTGTCTAATTCCCTGATCTTCTCTTTCTATTGAGAAAACCCTTAGCGTTCCTGACCTGGGAGCAGCTCTGTACTATTCTGTCAGGTCTGCAGAGCACTTTTATGTGTAATTACATCAAAGATGACAATGTCATTCAGCAGCTAACATTGTGTCTCTCACTAGAAGCTTAGTCTCATCACAAATACAGCTCTGCTAGCTCACATTTATAGCCAGACATCCTGCTTGGATAGCATCATTGTTTTTCACAACTTACAACCCTACCGACAGTAATGTCTCTCTAACAGGCTCAGCTAGCAGCTAGAATAGGAGCTTGCAGAGCTTAAATATCAGTTACTGAAGTAGACTAATCCACAACCTGTGCAGGAAATGGGAGAGCAAAAACAGCTAGATAGGACAAGCTCCTCAGACCTCAGTTCAGACGAGGAACTACTCTAATCAATCTCACTTATCTTAAAGCATTTCCAGGCCTTTATACTTTTCAGGTCATGAGGTTTACAGCTATACTCTGTTATGATTAAAAACAGCTACTGTTTTGGCGCTGGTCTGCGCGAGGAATCTGCATATGATTAGGTGTGCTTGACTGTGGTTATATCGGTCATGGTGAAAGGAGTGTTGCCTGTTGTGATGTCGTGCTTAAACAGGGCCCAGTCCACTACCTTGCCCCGAAGCCCACAATGCTGTTAAAGTGGCTCTGTAGCCTGTCCACTTGCATTGATTGACATCTTTCCTCGCATCATTGTGTGTACAGAACAAACTGTAAGCAGTACTTTAACTTAAAATTTTTATTGTTTTTTTTCTTATTTTTACTAAAAAATAAAACTGTAAGTAAAAGTATTGCTTAAAGTTTGTTTTGTATATACACACACTGATGCATGGAAAGTTATCAATCGCTGTAATTGGGTAGGCTACGGGGAGTTTTTAACAACACACCTGTGCCCCCCAGTCTGGCGGCGCCGTTGCCCGCATGTCGGGCAACGGACGCGCTTGTTCCGCCGGCCGAGTCCCGGCTCACTTACCCGTCCATGCTCCTGCTGCTGCTCCTGTACCCCGGCGCGCGTGTTCCTGTTCCCTAGGGCGCGCCCCGACTCTGTTAAATTTAAAGGGAGAGCGCTCCGGTAATTGGGTATTGCCGGCCGCTGCCCTTATTTAAGCCTGCCTCTTCCTGATGCCCTTGCCGGATCTTTAGTGCCCATTGCTAGAGATGGGCGAATTTTTCTGACAAAATTCGTTTCGGACCGAATTACTTCGGGACAAATCGTGTTAAAAAACAGCTATTTCCAGGCTGCACAGAGCCTGTAGGGTGCTGTAAAACATTGTGCCATGATTAAATATGCAGAGGGAGCTTGGTTTGGTCTTCATATAATGTTGTGTTTTAGCATGACACGCATATGACTGCCACCGCTCTTAGAATCGCTTCACTATAAAATTCCCTGGGCACTTAAGAGGGCAGAACTGACCAAAAAACTGAAGCGGGAATGTAGCCTGATAAAGTCATGGCAGCGACAGCTGGAAAAAAACAAGCTGAGGGCTCAGGTGGCAACATCAGTAGGCTACAGAGTGTCACAGTGACAGAGTGTGGAGGTGACGGCAGCAGCCACAGCAGCATGAGGTCAGAGAGTTGCACAATAACATTCTGGAGGTGGCAAAAAGAGGAGTAGGCCAAAGAGTGGCACAATGACAGAGTGTGGAGGTCAAGGCAGGAGCAAAAGCAGCAGCATGAGGTAAGACAGTGGAAACATGACATTCTGGAAGTGGCACAAACAGGAGTAGGCCACAGAGTGGCACAATGACAGTGTGGCGGTCACGGCAGGAGCAACAGAAGCAGCATGAGGTCAGACAGTGGCACAATGACAGAGTGTGTAGGTCACGGCAGCAGCCACAACAGCAGCATGAGGTCAGACAGTGGCACAATGACATTCTGGAGGTGACAAAAACAGGAGTAGACCACAGAGTGGCACAATGACAGCGAGTGGAGGTGACTGCAGCAGCATGAGGTCAGATAGTGGCACAATGACATTCTGGAGGTGGCAAAAACAGGAAAGGGCCACAGAGTGGCACAATGACAGAGTGTGGAGGTCATGGCAGGAGCAACAGCAGCAGCATGAGGTCAGACAGTGGCCCAATAACAGAGTGTGGAGGTCACGGTAGGAGCCACAGCAGCAGCATAAGGTCAGACAGTGGCACAATGACAGAGTGTGTAGGTCACGGCAGCAGC
Organism: Phyllomedusa bahiana; assembly: GCA_025379985.1. NCBI lineage: Eukaryota > Metazoa > Chordata > Amphibia > Anura > Hylidae > Phyllomedusa > Phyllomedusa bahiana. The sequence continues at coordinate 7,875 of JAODAL010049867.1, read as the reverse complement.
CACAGCAGCAGCATGAGGTCAGAGAGTGGCACAATGACAGAGTGTGTAGGTCACGGCAGCAGCAACAGCAGCAGAATGAGGTCAGACAGTGGCACAATGACACACTGTGGAGGGTGCGGCAGCAGCCACAGCAGCAGCATGAGGTCAGACAGTGGAACAATGACAAATTCTGGAGATGGCAAAAACAGGAGTAGGCCACAGAGTGGCACAACGACAAAGTGTGGAGATGACGGCAGCAGCAGCATGAGGTCAGTGAGTGGCACAATGACAGGGTGTGGAGGTGACTGCAACAGCAACAACAGCAGCAGCAGCATGAGGGCAAAGAGTGGTACAATGACACAGTGTGGATGTGATGGCACCAGCAACAGCAGCAGCAGCATGAGGTCATAGAGTGGCACAATGACAGTGTGGAGGTGGGTGGCAATACCAGTCCCTGGTAAAGATGGTTGGTGGCAGATGGAGAAACTGTCAACAGATGTGTGGCATCAGATGGGTGGCGGCATCAGAATAGTGGCTGAGGCAGGTAGTTTGCATCCAGACTCATTTCTCAAACTTTGGGTGAGGCGTCATGGCTGATGTAATCTGACGCCTAAGGCATTGGTGTGTGGAAATCCTGGCCAATCCACGCTTGATTCATCTTCACAAAGGTCAGTCGTTCCACATTTCCCGTGGACAAGCGGGTTCTCCTTGGGTAACGATGGCCCCCACCACACTGAACACCCGCTCTGATGCCACACTACTGGCCGGGCAGGACAGCTTCTCCAATGCATACTCGGCAAGTTGCGGCCACACATCCAGTTTGGCTGCCCAGTAGTCCAGCGGATCTTCTAACTGGGGTGGCAGAGTGCTGTCTAAGTAGGCCACCACCTGTTAGTTCAGGTACTGCTCAAGGTCCTGCTGCTGCTGGCGACTGCCCTCCTCACTAGGCGGGTAAAAGGAAGCTGCATATCAGTGACTCCAGACTTAGGTTGCTGCTGATGGAGCTGGTACTGCTCCTACCCCCCCACCTTTCCTCTGCAGGCGCGGCAGTAGTACGTGAGCGCTGAGGAACCCCCCGGTCAGACCGGTCAGAGGAGAGACGATGCCGCACAGAGGCAGCGGACAACTGACTACGGAGGATTTCCCTATAGTATTTGAGTTTGTCCTCCCTCTCAGCAGCTGGGAAAAAGGCTCCCATTTTGGACCGGTAGCGAGGGTCCAATAGGGTGGAGAGCCAGAAGTCATCCCTCTGCCGGATGCTGACTATTCGGCGTCCACTAGCCAGGCAAATCAGCATGCTGTGGGCCATCTGCACAAGTGACTCCTAGGGACTCCCTGCCTACATCTCCACTGTATACTGCCACGGTGCTTGTGGGTCATCTACCTCGACTTCCTTATCTCCATCTACTACCTCCCGCTGATCCTGCTCCTCCTCTCCTGTCACCTGGATAGAAAATCCACTCATTTCTCCAGACAATGCTACTGCTCCAATGTCCTCCTCCTCCGCCAGTTCAGTCCCCACCGGACTCATGTGGCCGCGAGATGTAGTCGCCACGTCTTCAGTCCCCTGTCCAGACAGATTTTTCAGCATCTGTTCCAGGACATGAAGCAGTGGAATGACGTAATTCATCCCGTAGTCCTGGTGACTGACAAATAACGTGGCCTCCTCGAATGGCCTCAGCAAACGTCAGGTGTCACGCATGAGCTGCCACTGGCTGACATCAAAGTTACACAGGGTAGTACTCCTGTCCACCTGGATCATCAAAAAATCATTAATGGCATTTCTCTGTTCATACAGCCGGTCCAACATGTGCAGGCTGGAATTCCAACGGGTGAAAACATCGCATATCAGCGTGTATTGGGGAGGCCATTCTGCCGCTGCAACTCGAGGCGGGTGTTCCTGGCTTTGTAGGAATGGATGAAGTGCATGCACAGTTTCCTGGCCATTTTCAGAATCTTCTGAAGATCGGTGGAAGACTTCAGGAACCTTTTCACAACCAGTTTGAACACGTGCGCCATGCAGGGCGCATGGACCATCCCTCCTCGGTGCAGCAGGGACACCATATTCTCCCATTGTCCGTCACCATGGTTCCGATTTGCAGTTGGTGCAGTGAAAGCCACACATCAAATTCTTGCTGCATGACGCGGAGCAGTTCCTCCCCTGCGTGACTTCGTTCGCCGAGGCAAGCCAGGTATAGAACTGCGTGACACCGCTGTGCCCTACACATGTGGTATGATGGTGCAGCACTTGCGGAGGCTGAGATGGTGGTGGTGGTGGAGGAGGATGAGGCTGACATTGGCTCAGGAGCCACAGTTTGACAACGTGGAGGAGAAAGCGGCATCTCCTGCCCAAGTTGTTGGTGTGCCTGAGCAGGAAGCACATTCACCCAGTGGGCCGTAAAGGACATGTACTGGCCCTGACCATAGTTACAGCTTTACACGTCCGTGCTGCCGTGCACCTTGGAACAAACCGATAAGCTCAAGGACTGGCCCACCTTCTGTTCTATATGTTTGTGAAGTTTTGGTACTGCCTTTTTGGAAAATAAATTATGGCTTGGAACTCTCCATCTCGGCTCGGAACAAGCTATTAGTTCTCTGAACGGTGCAGAGTCCACCATTTGGAAAGGGAGGGACTGCAGTACCAACACCTTGCACAGGAGCACGATCAGCTTCTGCACCTTAGGATGGTTGGACGCATACTGTTTTCTCTTTGCAATCGCCTCGTTGAACAACTGCTGGCGCCATGAGTTGCGAGGAGCAGGAGCGTCTGGAACGGAAGATGATGGCAAAGAGAAACAGCTCCCTTCTGCAGAGGTGGTGGAGCCTTGACTGGCTGCAATGGCATGTGTGCCACTGGGCGCTGCTGCTGCGGTGGCAGGATGGACCACCACATCTGAGTAGTGTTGAGCGATTATTATCGACAAAGTTGAAATCGGCACGGTATTTACGTTGATCGGATTTTTTAGATCACGCGATAATTTAGGTTAAAATCTGTGCATAATCTATTAATATCGCGCCATTTTCGATGCTTCGATGCTTCATTTTGGCGGCCAGCAAATCAGCTTACAGAATAGAGCAGGGTGAGATGTGTGTGCACATCATGACTGGGATGTGTATGGTTGCGATTGGCTGGAAAAATCACATGACCTCTTTTTTCCCTAGAACGGGCCTTCCCTTTTCATGATCAGTGTCTGTCAGCGTCTCAAGCAGTAGGACGTGCGCTCTGCCTCTGTCCAAACAGCTCAGCAAACAGCTCAGCGAAATTATTCTATTTTTTTCACAGAGAAAGCTCTACTGTTGCTTGTGATCCTTACAACTTAGTTAGATCAGAGATTTGAAGATTTTATGTAGTTAGGTAGAGAATTTTAAAGGAGCATCTACCGCGTAAAAGTCATGGGGGGGGGGGGGGGGGGGCGGGTCCCGGGGTTTGGGAACAGACAAGCTCTTTAAAGAATACGGGGATATAGTTCACCAAGACTTAGTGTAGACATTGCACTGCAATAGCTTTATTTTTAAACATTTTCTATTGAAAATTTCCTGATATTGGGGGACCTGAACTTTTAATTTGGATACACACTTTTTAGAACTCTTTGTTAGGTGCAAAATCCACTTTTTTTATCAGTATACAAATTTAGATACGTGTTTTTTTTCACTTTTTGGGCCATCCAGTTTTGTTGATATAGCCACCTTGCAGTTAAATTAGAATCCAGCAATTTTGTAGTCACACAGTTTTATAGGTGCCAAAAATACCTTTCATTATCCAATACATTTCAGATACGTGTTTTTTTCACTTTGGCGCACTAAAACTTTGTTGAAAAGAGCTACTTTGCAGTTAAATGTGAATACACAATTTTGTAGTCACCCCAGTGAATTTAAAGGTTCCAAAAATACCTTTTATTATCCGAATACATTTCAGAGACGTGTTTTTTTACTTTGGCGCACTACAGCTTTGTTCATTAGGCACCTTGCACTTAAATGTGAATACAAGCAATTTGTAGCACCACAGGTGAATTGAAAGGTGCCAAAAATACCTTTTATTATCCGAAACATTTCAGATACGTTTTTTTTTCGCTTTTGGGGGCACTACAGCTTTGTTCATTTTAGGCACCTTGCACTTAAATGTGAATACAGCAATTTTGTGTCACCACAGGTGAATTGAAAGGTGCCAAAAAAACCTTTTATTAAACCGAATACATTTCAGATACGTGTTTTTTCACTTTGGCGCAGTACAAACTTTGTTGATAGAGCTACTTTGCAGTTAAATGTAATACAGCAATTTTGTAGTCACCACAGGTGAATTGAAAGGTGCCAAAAAATACCTTTTATTATCCGAAAAACTTTCAGATACTGTTTTTTTCACTTTTGGGGCAGTCAAGCTTTGTGATTTGAACTACTTTGCATTAAATTTGAATCCAGCAACTTTGTAGTTACCACAGGTTGATAGGTGCCAAAAAATACCTTTTTTATCAGTATACATTTCAGATACTGTTTTTTTCACTTTGTCGCAGGCCACTGTGTTGATATAGCCACTTGCAGTTAAATTTGAATTTTAGCAACTTTGTAGTCACCCCAGGTGTACTGATAGGTGCCAAAAATACCTTTTAATATCCGTATACATTTCAGACAGGTGTTTTTTTTCACTTTTGGTCAGTCAAGCTTTGTTTATAGATCTACTTTGCAGTTAAATTTGAATACAGGAATTTTGTAGTCACCACAGGTGAATTGGTAGGTGCCAAAAAATAAAAGTTTTATTATCCCGTATACATTTCAGACAGGGGTTTTTTTCACTTTTTGTTTGTCATGCCTTGTTCATAGAGCTACTTTGTAGTTAAAATTGAATACAGCAATTTTGTAGTCCCCCACAGGAGAATTGATAGGTGCCAAAAAAACCCCTTTTATTATCCTGTATACATTTCTAACAGGTGTTTTTTTCACTTTTGGTCCGTCAAGCTTTGTTGATAGATCTACTTTGCAGTTAAATTTGAATCCAGCAACTTTGTAGTCACCACAGGTTTTACTGAAAAGGTGCCAAAAATACCTTTTAAATATCCGAAACATTTCAGACAAGCTGCTTTTTTTCACTTTTGGTCAGTCAAGCTTTTGTTAATAGATCTACTTTGCAGTTAAAAATTTTAATACAGCAATTTAGTAGTCACCCCCAGGTGAATTGATAGGGGCCAAAAAATACCTTTTATTATCCCGTATACATTTCGACAGGTGTTTTTTTCACTTTTGGTCAGTCAAGCTTTGTTGATAGATCTACCCTTTTTATTAAATTTGAATCCAGCAATTTTGTTTTGCTTTGAGGGTTTTGAAAATAGCTGTGATTTGCCGTTTTTAAAATAAGAGACTTTCCAAAACCTTCCCATCCCTTCTCAAATTTTTATATTTTGAACGAAGCAAAATTCGGGTGGAAACGAGCAAAGAGGGGGGTGGGGCATGGGGAAGAGGTACGAGAGAAGGCTCCTTCCATGCGGCACAACACGCAGCCAGGGATCTCATTGCAGTACCGTGGGCCGTCACGCGGGTCAGGGCCCCTTTGGGGAATTTCCATAACAAACAGCTCGCCAATCATTCTTCAGTGATTAATGAAACCCTGCATCCACATTTACCTTCGTCCCCCCAGTCACGGCCCACAAATGTCGTCACACTCATCACATCCGTCCAAACATAAGCAGCCCAAAGCAACCGTGTCCCACCCTGTGGAAAATTTTCTAAGACCCTTGAGACAAAATGCGGTTGGGGTCAGAAGGCATGTTAAAAAACAAGAGGCCAAAGGGGATGATTTTCTCTGCTCTGAAAACCATTTTTACGATGCCATCAGAGGGGGAAAAGGGAACCCGCAATCGGCAAAAACCCCCGGGTGGTGGCAACGCCTGCAGTCCCTCTTGTTTGTACCCCATCCGGATGCGAATTGGGACGACGAAGTCATTTGTGTTGATGATGAGATGAGACGACTTTTGGGGACCCAACTGGTCTTTTCAGCAAATTTGCTTGCGAGCGCTTCATCCAGGACAGGAGGAAGACGATGGGTGTGTCGTACGGTCCCGCCCAAAAAGGGAGAGGGTGGCGCAGAAGTCCGCGATAGATTCCCCCCCAACCACGTCAGCGGGAAACCAGCTCCTTTTTATCCTGTCAAAAAAGGGCCAGGACCTCTCAAGCCTGGGTCTTTCTTTGAGCAAGCCTCGATTCACCCAGAGATGTCATAGCCCCCTTTTTCCCTAAAAGCTAATAGATCAAGAAAACCAGGGGGTTTTAACCAACACCAACATGTCTACACATCAGCAATGCAGAGTTGAAATGGAGGCAACCCTTTTGGGCCCCCAAAATCCCGACCGACCCGGGCCCCCAATCACTGACACTCTCGTCCCGCCTCCTCCTCCCCCTCCGCCTCCACCCAAACGTTCCTCAGCTGCCAGTCTCCAAAGTCATGATCAGGGATCAGCCTCCGCTTCAGCCTCCACCGTCGCCCGAGTACCACCAGCACCACCAGACCCATCCTACCCCTTCTCCTTCCACCAGATTGACGACCTGCACTCCGTACAGTGGCCAGTCTAGCAGCCAGCCATCTGTCTTTCAGGTTTGGGAGCAGAAGAAACACTTTAACCCAAACCATCCCAAAGCCAAAAGCCTGAATGTCGGCATTGCCAGGATTTTGGCTTTGGAAATGTTGCCTTTCCGTCTGGTGGACACAGATAGGTTCCACCATGTCATGGCCCTTGCCTGCCCCCAATACCAGATGCCGAGCAGGCATTTCTTTGCCAGAAAAGCCGTCCCTGCCCTGGTCAGCCACGTGTCATCTAAAATTTCAAGCGCATTGTCTGCATCTGTGGCCAGAAAAGTCCATCTGACCACCGACACATGGACTAGTAAGCACGGCCAAAGCCGCTATATCTCTGTGACAGCTCACTGGTGAGCTGGGTGGATGTCTCTGGGGTGATGGTGGCTCTCAGGCTCGGCACACGCTCTTCAAGACCGCAGGATGGTGCAGGGTTCTTTCCCCCAAGGTCCTCTGGTGGCATCACGTGCCCCAGAGAAACCATGCCGTGTTGAAATTAATCTGTCTTGGAGACCGTCCACACACAGGTCAGGAGCTGTGGACAGCTCTCCGCAACAAGACCGATCGCTGGCTGGGTGACAAGAACCTTGTGCCAGGCAAGGTGGTGTGGGATAACGGTCGAAATCTGCTGGCCGCCCTTAAGATCGGTAGTCTGGAGCACATCCTTGCCTGGCACATGTCATGAACCTTGTCGTCCCGAAATTTCTAAAGAGCTACCCGGGTCTGGGCTGCCTGCTGAGGAAGGCTCGAACTCTAAGTTCGCACTTCCGCCGTTCGCACCCTGCTTCGTCCCCCCTGGCTGCGTTGCAGCGTCAGCTCGGCCTCCCCGTCAACCGTCTCATTGTTGACGTGGCAACACGCTGAATTCCACCCTCCACATGCTCCAGCGATGTGGCAGCAGCGCAATGCCATTACGCATTCCCAAGTGACACATGGCCTGACAAGCAGCGGAGCGGACCTCAGGGTGTTGAGCCACCGAGAGTGGAGGCAGGTGAAAGAGCTCTGCACCATCCTTGCCAGTTTTGAAGAAGCCACCAAAATGGTCAGTGCGGACAATGCCCTTGTCAGCATGAGCATTGTGGTGCTCTTAGTTCTGGAACGATCGTTGGAGCGATGGAGGAGGAGACGGACACAGATGTGGACATGGAGCCTTTCTCTCCGTCAAATCCACAAGGCCCGACATTTTCACAATTTCATCGGTCTTCATTAGGCAGTGGTTCGGGGTCCAGGGCTAGTGCAAGGTGGCGCATCAGCTCTCAGGGTGCATCATCTCAGGCAAGTCAGGGCGTGTTTTAAGCCGTGCCGGAGGAGGGGAGGAGGGGGGAGGGGGTTTTCCG
>JAODAL010049866.1:10000-27847 GCA_025379985.1 Phyllomedusa bahiana | reverse complement strand
CTTTTCCGCCGGATCATCAAAAAGATCTTTAAAAGGGCCCTTTCTCGGGTTCATAAAAGTGGGTTTCCAACATGTGCAGGCGGGAAATTTCAACGGGTGGAAACATCGATATCAGTGTGTTTTTTGGGGGAGGCCGTTCGTCGCTGAAACTCGGGGGGGGGTGTTCCGGGGCTTTGTATGGAAAGGATGAAGTGCTTTGCACTTTTTTCCGGCTATTTTCAGAATCTTCTGAAAATGGGTTGGAAGATTTTCGGGCCCCTTTCCCACAACAGCCCCCTTTTGCAGTTTTTGGTTTGGAGCCTTGACTGGCAAAGGAAATGCGGCCACTGGGCGCTGCTGCTTTTGCTGCGGCAGCAGGATGGACCCCACATCTGGGGCTACTTTTCTCCTAGGCCCCCGGATGGTGACGTGCATGTTTTGATGCGGGGGGCTGGGGTGAAAACCCGTTGGTTTCCCGGGCCCCCACTTTCCCTTTTTTTGCCTTTAGAAGATTTCAAACAATAAAAAAAAACCCAAAAAATTCCCCCCAAAAAAAAAACCTTCCCCCCCCCCGGTTTTTTTTTGTCTTTAAAAAAACCCCCCCAAAAGAACTGCCACTCCGCCGAGTACCCTATTTTTCCCCTTTAACGCCTGAAAGAGTGATTTACTACCACCGAGCCTCGCGACCCCTGTCCCACTTTTTTCCCTTGGCCCTCAAAAGCGGGTTTTTTTTCCCCGTGGTGCTTGGCTCCCGACCCCCACACTGCTGCTCCCCTGCGACTCAGGGCCCACCACTCACTTTGTTTGCCCCAGCTGCCTGAAAACACAAGCTAAACGCCCCCCCTTCTCCTGTTTGTTTGGGCCTTCACCCGGCCCCCAAGGGGCGGTGAGGCTACATCATCATAAATTTTGTTTTCAACCTCACGCTGTCCTCATAAAACCGGTTTTGGGTATGCAGAGGCTAAACCCCTCACAACATGACCCCCTTTTGGCCACTCTCCACATCTTTTACTTTCCCGGGCCTATGTAAGAACCCAGGGGATTTTGGCTCTTTCTTCGCTGCCATTTAGCTGCAACTTCCCTCCTCAAATTGTTCACCCTTTATTATTGGGGTTTCTGAGCCCCCCCACAAAAGTAGTTTCTCTGGCTGGGGGGAAACCGGGATGGGCCCGAGGGGGTTTGAGGACAGGTGGGGGCCCGGGTTGACCCGCTCCCGGGCCATCCAACAAAGGGGTTTGGGGTTTTACGTTCCCCCGACTCTTGGCGGGGGTTTTGTCAAAGTCATCTGGGAGGGAAGTGGATGCCCTATTAAACCAAAATAAGAATTTTTTGGGTTGCTGACAACCACAGGGCCCGCTAGTGTAACCCCCCGGCGGGGTTGTGGCCTAAACCAAAAGTGCCCCCCTGCGTGCCCGTCCCTTTTGGGCTTGCGCACCTGGGCCGGGGGAATGTTTTTTGGCCTCTCCCCATTTCCAGGGAAGAGCCTGCCACCTCTCTGTCTCACATACTGTTTGTTCTAAAATGTACAGACACTGTTTGATGATGATATCTGTATATGTAAAATACACACCCTGTATTTGACTCCAAATGAACCCAGTAACAAGCTTGGTAACCCTTGGATATAAATTGCGCTCCACAAATGGGCAGGAAAAATTTACTTCTATGTGTCGTTTAAAAACACTGTGTATTTTACTGAAGAGAAAAGCGCAAACAGGCTTAATTAACCTTCGGATATGAATTATGCTACAGAATTTCTTCTGTGGCGTGAAAAACAAAGTTTCTTTTACTGAGTACAACTGCAGAACAACACTTAATTAACCCCTGGATGTAAATTGCGCCAAACAATTGAGCAACCACAAACTACGAGCTTTGTAGCGTGTTACAATGGCGTGTTTTCTACGCTACACAACACGAGAAAAAATTGTAATTAACCTTCACTTGTGAATTATGCTACAGGAAAAATGTATTTTTTGGCGGTGAAAGATGCTTTATTTTAGTCAGCACAGCAGAAAAACAACGCTTAATTAACCCCTGGATGTAAATTGCGCCAAACAATTGAGCAACCACAAACTACGAGCTTTGTAGCGTGTTACAATGGCGTGTTTTCTACGCTACACAACAGAGAAAAAATTGTAATTAACCTTCGCTTGTGAATTATGCTACGGGAAAATCTTAATTTTTGGCGGTGAAAAAGACAGTTTATTTTTGTCACCACAGCAGAAAAACAACGCTTAATTAACCGCTGGATGTAAATTGCGCAAAAGAATTGAGCAGCCACAAACTACTAGCTTTGTAACATGTTATAATTGCGGGTTTTCTACGCCCAACAAGAGAAAAATTGAAATTTAAACCTTTCCCGTTGGAATTTGCTACAGGAAAATTTAAATTTTGGAGTAAAACAAATTTTGTTAAATTTTAAAATTTTTTTTTTTCTTTACCCCAATATTATTGTTCATTTTCATACACTTTGGTACAACTTTTGTACTCTTATCATTTGATTTGGGCCAGTACATTTAAATTCCCGATTGCATTAGAAAACCCATAAGAGCGTCGCTCGTCTCCCTTTGGTCCAAATAACCCCCTTTTTTAAAGTTACCCAAATCACAGAGCTTGCTCGGAATTTTTTTTCCCCATAGAACCATGAAAAGTACTCACGCTCTTTTTGGGCTAACTGGACACCCCCCTAGCTCAACCCAATCAGCTCTTTCTGCATTTTTACTGTTTTTTGAACTGCCCCCTTTGAATATATTGGTCAATATTTCCCTGGTTAGAATGGGCCCTGTCGCTCCTATTCTGTTTGGCGGGTTTTAAATCCCGACCAATAAAGACTTAAAAAATTTAAATTTACTGTTTTTCCCGGAAATTCCTAAAATTTCAATTCCTTAGTACGCCGGTCTCGGCGACAAATGCGTTTTTAGGGATTTAACGATTTATTTTATAAAAGGGGTTTCAGTGCTTACGATAATTTTTTTACATTTAATAAAAATGAGTTTTTTATTCATACTCCACCGCAGGGCGCTGACGCCAGATTGCTTTGCCCGATCTCTCCAAAACTACAATTCAAAAGTAGCTCGCGCTCAATTTGGGTCGAGATAGCCAAGCACCCCAGCAAACCAATCAGCTCTGTTCGTATTTTTTCTGTCTTTGAACTTCCCGCCTTTGATTTTGATTTGGGCAAAACTTCTCCCTAGGAATAATTAGAGTTGGTAATTGATTCTAACAAGTAATTCTTTAGAATTTTAGGAAACTTCGGTTTGGAACGAAATCGAACTTCGGGTACTTCGGGAAAGAATTGCTTTTGATTTATAAAATGGCGCGACACATGGGGCCCACAGGGGGAAAGCACTCGGGGGGATGAAGGGCATAGCCTGAGACAGGCAAGGGGAAAACCAATCAGAGACCGGCGGATTCGTGACTCACCGCACTATATAATCCGGGCGCGACGCCGGGACTCACACTCCCCCCACTGTCTCACAGGGGAAGGTGCTGCCTGGCGGATAGCCTTACTGAAAATTGATTTTTATATAGCGTTTTCTGTGGGGTTCTCAGCTTGTCCAGAGACTTTCTCTTTAAAGTTCTATTTCTAATTTTTTTGGGGGAAGGGGTCTGAAATCCAGTGTGCTCCACTGAGCTGCATAACATTTAAATCCAATGGGATCTAACCAATCCTGTTGTATTCATTTTAAAAAAACACGTTTTTTTCAATACCCAAATCCACCCTTTAATTTTGGCTCCAATTCTAAGGCAAATTTTCATCCAGGGTTTTTTTAACGTTTTTTGCTGGTGTGCTGACCCAAAAACCGTCTTTTTTCAAACCCAAAAAAAATAAATTTTTCCCGACTAATTCACAACAAAGGGGAATTACAACTGTAAACTCTTGTTGGTGCTAGAAAACACGCAAATTTTAACACCTACAAAGCTCTTTTTTTGTGCGGCTCAATTCTTTGGCGCAATTTACACCGGGGGTTAATTTAACGTTGTTTTTGCTGGTGTGCTGACAAAAAATAAACCGTCTTTTTTCAAAAGCCCAAAAAGTAAAAATTTTTCCTGTAGCCTAATTCACAAGCAAAGGTTAATTACAACTGTATCTCTTTTTTTGGGGCCGAAAAACACCAATTTTAACACCCACAAAGCTCTATTTTTGTGCAGCTCAATTCTTTGGGGAAAATTACATCCAGGGGTTAATTAAGCGTTTTGCCCGGGGTTTCACAAAAATAAAACCTCTTTTTTAACGCCAAAATATAAAAATTTTTCCCGTAGCCTAATTCACAAGCAAAGGTTTTAAATTTCAACTGTATCTCTTTTTGGTGGCTAAAAAAACACCAATTGTAACCGCTACAAAAACTACTATTTTTGCGGGTCTTTTTTTGGCGCAATTTACATCCAGGGTAATTAGCGTTGTTTTCGGTGTGCGACAAAAAAAACCGTTTTTTCAAAAGCCAAAATATATAAATTTTTCCTGTAGCCTAATTCGTCCAAGGTTAATTAAGCCGTTTGTGCTTTTTAATTTAGAAAACAAACAGTGTTTTTTTAAACGGCACATACAAGTAAATTTTCCTGGCCCCTTTGTGGAGCGCAATTTTTTATCCAAGGGTTACCCAAGCTTTTACTGGGCATTTGGAGTCAAAAAAGGGTTTATATTTATGATATACAGAAATCATCATCAAACATTGACCCTGTACATTTAGAACAAACAGTATGTTCAGACAAGAGGTGCATGCTCTGCCACCTGTGAGTGGCAGTGGGCACAAACATTTCCTGGAACAGGCCCAGGTCCGCAGAACAGCAGGGGACACGCAGCAGGGGTCACTCGTTGCGGCCACAACTGCCTCTGTCATCTAGCGGGCCGTGTGTTGCACATCAACCCCGGATCCTTTGATTGGTTGACTAGGTCATCCATCTTCCTCCCCAGATGACTTCTGACAACCCCATCCAAGGAGTCGGTGGGAACCTCAGACACAAACCTTATTGACCATGGCCATGAGCGGGTCATCGGCCCTCACCTGTCCCACAGCCCCCTCCACTGTCCCATTCCGTTTCCCTCAGCCAGAGATCTACTATGGTGTCTGGATCTGCCCACTAATAGCGAAGGATGAACAAATTTGAGGAGGGCAGATCATCAGCTAACATTGCAGCTAATGAAATGGGGCCAATATCCCCTTCTTCTTGCAGAAGGCGGCAAAGTATAGATGTGGAGATGGCATGGAGGTCGTGTTGTGGAAGGTCAGCCTCGGCATACCAAGACCGGATGATTAGGACAGCAGTGTATTGATAGAAACACAAAAAAGAATGATGAAGTAGCCGACCGCACTGGGAAGCCGGGTGAGGCAAGGGCTTCATCATCGTCAGGATGAAGAGGACGTCAGCTTGCCGTCAAGGCAGCAGCGCAGCCATCAAGTGGTCGATTGCCGTGTAGTCAGCAGGGTAGCAGGCAGGTGATGTCGGGAGCCCAAGCGGCCATGGGGTAAAAAATCCCTTTCTCAGGTCCAAGAAAGTAGCGGCACAAGGCTCAGAGCCTGTAGGCAGCGGACGGCAGTAGTCACTCAGTGCGGAGGCGTTTGGCGGTAAAATCCCATACTCTGCTGTGTGGCAGTTCTATTGCTAAGACACCGGAGGAGCCGAATATGGGTATATTAGAATCTGTTGGCAGAAGTAATCGTTGACCAGGGAGCTAACGTTGGCACCACGGCTCTGCGAACACATGCAGCGTCACCATCCGGTGGCCTGGGAGAAACTTGGCTCAGATTGTGGTGGTCCATCCTGCCTCCACAGCAACACAGCAGCAGCTCCAGTGGCTCGTCATGCCATTGCCAGCCATCAAGGCTCCACCACCTCTGCAAAGGAGCTGTTTTCTCTTTGTACATCATCTGCCGGTTCAGATTGCACCTGCTCCTCGCTACTCATGAGGCGTGCCAGCAGTCGTTCAGCGAGGTCGATTGCAAGAGACAACATATTCGTCCAACATCCTAAGGTGTGCAGCAGCTGACCGTGCTCCTGTCCAAGTTGTTTGGTATTGCAGTCCCACCCTTTCCAAATGGTGACTACACACCATTCAGATAACTAATGGCTTGTGCCCTAGCCGTGATAGAGAGTTTCCAAGCCGTAATTCTTTTCCAAAAAGGCAGTACCGATCACTTCATAAATAATGGTTAGAACAGAAGGTGGGTCAGTCCTTGAGCTTTTCGGTTTGATCGAAGGTGCACGGCAGCGCGGTCGTCTGGTGCTTAAACTACGGTCACGGCCAGATACATGTCCTTTACGGCCCAGCTGGTGAATTGCTTCCTGCCCAGGCACACCAACAACTTGTACAGGAGACCGCCGCTGTTCTCCTGCCACGTTGTCCAAACTGCTGCACCTCGCCAATGCCTACACCTCCTCCTCCACCAACACCACCAACTCAGCCTCCACAATTACTGATCCAACATACCACATGTTGTAGGCACAGCAGTGACACGCAGTTCTACACCTGTCTTGCCTCGGCGAACGAATTCACACAGGGGAGGAACTGCTTCCGCGACATAACAAGAAAAATTCGATGTTGGCTTTCTCCGCGCCAACTGCAAATCTGAACCATGGTGACGGACAATGGGAGTGAACATGGTGTCCCGCGCTGCACCGATGAGGGATGGCCATTCGCCCTGCATGGACGCATGTGTTCAATCTGGTTGTTGAAAAGGTTCCTGAAGTCTTCCACCGATCTTCAGAACATTCTGAAATGGCCAGGAAAACTGTTCATGCACGTTATCCATTCCTACAAATCAGGAACACCCTCCTCGATTAGCAGCGCAGAACGGCCGTGCCCCCATCACACTCTGATATGCGATAGTTTCCACCCGCTGGAATTCCAGCCTGCACATGTTGTGGACCGACTTATGAACTAGAGAAAAGGCCATTAACTATTTTATTGGATGATCCAGGCAGACTTAAGTACTCCCCTGTGGTAACTTTGATGTCAGCCAGTGGCAGCTCAAGCGTGACACCTGCCTTTTTGTAGAGCCATTCGTAAAGGCCACGTATTTTGTCCATCGCAGGACTACGTGAAGAATAACGCATTCCACTGCTTCATGTCCCTGGAACAGATGACTGAAAAATCTGTCTGGGCAGGGGACTGGAGAAAAAAAAAAAGCCGTGGCGACTACATCTCAAGCCACATGAGTACGGTGGGTACTTGAAATGGAGTGAGGGAGGAGGAGAACATTGGAGCAGAACATTGACTGGTGAAATGAGTGGATTTTCTACCCATTGACAAGAGAGGATAGCAGGAGCGATCTGGAGGAGGGGATGGAGATGAGGAAGACGAGGCAGATGACCCCCAAGCCACATGGCAAGTATACATTGGAAATGTGAGGCAGGAATCCCCTCGGCTTCATTTGTGCAGATGTCCCGCAGCATGCTTATTTGCCTTGCTAGTGACAGCCAAATAGTCAGTCATCCGCCAGAGGGATGACATCTGCTCTCCACCCTATTGTACCCTCGCTACCGGTCCAAAATGATGCCTTTTTCCAGCTATTGAGAGGGAATACAAACTCAAATACTATATGGAAATCTCGTAATCAATGGCCGCGCCTATGTGCTCATCGTCCACCTCCAGACAGGTTCTGAACGGGTACCTCAGCGCTCAAGTACTCAGCTGCCGCGGCTGCTGGGAAGGTGGAGGGTGGGGTAGAGCAGTACCAGCTCCAATCAGTAGTACCACTAAGTCTGGAGTCACTGATGATGCAGCTTGCCTTCACCCGCAAGTGAGAGATGGCAGTCGCCAGCAGCAGCATCAGCAGCAGGAGCCTGGAGCAGTTCCAGAAACCAACAGGTTGTTGGCCTACTTTGGACAGCACTCTGCCTACCTCAGGTAGAAGATCCGCTGGACTACTGTGGCAGCCCAAACTGTGATGTGTGCCGCAACTTGCCGATTTGCAGTGGAAGAAGACTGTCCTGCCCGGCCTGTAGTTGAGGCAATCAGATCGGGTGTTCAGTGCGGCGGGGGCCCATCGTTACCCCAAGGAGAACCCGCTTGTCCAATGGAAATGTCCGAACGACAGAACGTTTGTCACGAAAAATCAATGCGTCAGTCTAGGGTTCAAACTTCAGCCTCAGCCACTATTCTGATCCGCCACCCTCCTCATGCCACACTCATATGCGTGACAGTTCTCCATCTTCCTACCACCATCTTTAACAGGACTGGTATTGCCCCCACCTCAACACTCAGTCATTGTGCCACTCTATGACCTCAGCTGCTGCTGCTTTGCTGTTGCCGTGACATCCCACGACTGTGGTCATTGTGCACTGGTCTGTCCGTCTGCAGCTGGCTGTGGCTGCTCCATGTCCACCACAACTGTGTCATTGTGTCCACTGCCTGACCTCATGTTGCTGCCGCCGTGAACTCCGCTCTCAGTCATTGTGCCATCTCTGTGGCTTTCTCCTGTTTAGCCACCTCCATAATGTCATTGTGCCCCACTCTCAGACTCATGCGCTTCTGTGACACCCCTCCAAGTTCTCCACACTGTGTTCATTGTGAGCCACTGCCCTGACCACATGCTGGCTGCCGCCGTGACCTCCGCTCTCGAGTCATTGTGCCACTCTCTGTGCTTCCTCCCTGTTTTGCCACCTCCAAGAATGTCATTGTGTTTGCGTACTGCTCGGGATGACCTCATGCTGCTTGCTGTGACTCCTGCCTTGCCCTCCACACTGTGTCATTGTGCACTGCCTGACCTCATGGCTGCTGCCGCCGTGACCTCCCGATCTCATCCATTGTGCCTTCTTTGGCTTCCTCCTGTATTGCCACCTCCAGAATGTCATTTGTGCCACTGCCTGATCTCATGCTGCTCTGTCGTGACATCCACACTTGTGATTGTTGCGCACTCTGTGGCCTAATACTGTTTTGCCGCCTCCAGAAGTCATTGTGCCACAGCCTGCACCTCATACTGCTGCCGCTGTGACCTCCGACACTGTGTGATTGTAGCCACTCTGGGCCTAATACTGTTTGCCGCCTCCAGAATGTCATTGTGCCACTGCCTGATCTCATACTGCTCCGCCGTGACCTCGACACTGTGATTGGTGCCACTGCTGTGGCCTGAATACTGTTTTTGCCACCTCAAGAGAAGTCCATTGTGCCACTGCCTAACCTCAAACTGCTGCCGCCGTGACTTCCACAACTGTGTGATGGTGCCACTCTTGTGGCCTAATACTGTTTTGCCGCCTCCAGAATTGTCATTGTGCCACAGCCTGATCTCTGCTTTGCTGCTGTCGTGACCCACAATGTGTTGATTGTGCCACACTCTGGCCATAATACTGTTTTGGCCTCCTCCAGAAGTCAATTGTGCCCACTGCCTGACCTCAATACTGCTGCCGCCGTGACATCCGCTCTCAGTCATTTGTGCCACTCTGAGCTCCTCGTGTTTTGCCACCTCCAGTAATGTCATTTTGCCCACTGCCTGACCTCATGCTGCGTGGAGCCGCCGTCACCTCCACACTCCTGTCACAAATTTGCCACCTAGCTCTCAGCTTGTTTTTTTCCACTTCGCTGGCATGACTTTTTATCAGGCTACCATTCCCGCTTGAGTTTTTTGGTCATTTTTGCCCTCTTTAAGTTCCATGAATTTTATAGTGAAGACGATTCTACGCGCGGCGGCAGTCATCTGCGTGTCATACTAAAACGACAACATTGTATGAAAGCAAAAACCAAACCAAGCTCCCACTGCATAGTTAAGCATGGCACAACGTTCTACATAGCACCCTGCAGGCTCTGTGCAGCCTGTAAATGCTGCTTTTTAACTCGATTCGTGCCGAAGTAATCGGACCGAATTTACTTTTGGCGGAACAAATTCGGCGAAGTGACCGAATCGAATTTTTGAGAAATTCGCCCATCTCTAGATATAATGTGTCTTTGTCGCTCCTATTCTGATTGGCTGGCTTCTGCCGACCAATGAGAAGTGCTTACAGAATTTGAATTACTGTATTTCCCGGCAATTCTCTATATTCCAATTCCTGATGTTACGCCGGTCTCGGCGACAAACGCGTTGTTTGAGATTTAATTGATTTATGTTTATAGAAGGTTTGAGCTCTTTTTCATAGAATATTTTACACCTAATAAAAATGAATTTTTTTTATCATACTCCATGCCGCACGGGCGCTGGAGAGTAACCAGATTGCATTGCGCCGATACTCCATAGCACTACAATGGGAAATGTAGCTCACCCACGGGGGGGGGGGGGGGTGGGGGTCGGGGATTGGGGCCTTGGGTGAATAGCCAGAGCCCCGGGTCTATCGGTCAGGGGGCCAATCGACTCTTGGTAGCATTTGTAACTGTTATTTGTTTGAAACTGTCCTGCACCTTAGATTATGAGATGTGTCCAAACTTCTCTCATAGTGTTAAAAGTGGGTTCCCTTGTCGCTCCTACCTGATTGGCCAAGAGGGAGATAGGCCAAGCCCCCGCTATGGCTCAGTGCCCAATCAGCTCTTGTTGCCGCCTTTTTACTTAATTATTGGAACTGTCCCGCCTTTGATTCTGTTTGGGGTAAATTTAGTTCTCTAAGGTTTTAATTTTTTCACGTCGCTCCTATTCTGATTGGCCGGTTTTTATGCCGACCAATGAGAATAGCTTTCAGAATTTGAATTATCTGTATTTCCCGGCAATTTCTAATATCCTATTTTTGATTATTGCGCTGTTCTAGATTTTTGGAAAGTGATATTTTTTATGTATTTTTTATTTTTAGGTTTGGCTCTTTTCTGAGAATGTTTTCCGCCATTATAAGGCGTTTTTTTGATTAATACTCTCACGGGACATCTTTAATGATTTCTCGCTGTTTTCCAGCCTGCCTCGAATGGGAAACACATCTTCGGCGCAGTCCCTTCTGCGCCTAAGCCCCCGCACTGCACCCCAACACATGGGCGAGGCGCATGTTGAAGCGCACCCCTCGGGGCGGCGAATCTCAGGCGCAGCCCCGCACTGCTCCTCAGTCCCCGCCCTGCGCCTCACACACTGACGAGGCGCGGCGGACTTTACACCGCATGTATGATCGCACTACCTCCGGCCGCGAATCTTAGGCCCAGTCCCGCACTGCGCCTCACACACTGGCGAGGCATGGAGGACTTTTCATGATATGTATGAGCGCGCCCCAGCGCCGACATAAATCAGGCGCAGCTTTCACTCGAAATTGGGCGACACGGCGCGCTCCGACCCGGTGAGAATCATACATGTCGCCCATAGACTTTAATGGTCATCGGCGATAATCTGCTATCGACTATCGGCATGATAATTGGCGATATTGACACAATCGCTCATCAAAACTTAACACTTTAACCTTAATATTTTTCCTGTGACCCTGAAATGTGAAAGCAACTCAACTGGGAAAACAAAAATGACCAGTGAGATTGGCATCTATTCAGACTTTATGCCAAATTTTGGTTTATGGAGGTTCTTATGTTCTGTGTAGTCACAGAATGAGCTCCCTCTAGTAGATGGATCCATTTTTCTAGGTCCAATTAGATAGCAAGCAACTCATGGTCCTCTATGGTTTAGTTTATCTGTAGATTAGGGGAGGGTTTAGGTTTTAGAAGAAAACCCACAGGTGACACTTTTGACTTTATGATTCCTTTGGGATAAGACATGACCAGCTCAGAAAAAGGCCTTGCAAAATCCAAATGATGTGGCACAGTAGCAGACACAAAAGCTTTTTTGAAACAGGATTCGACTTTCACAGTCCAAGTATCATCTAGGTTGACCACCATACTAATATATAGTAGGTTTCAGAAGATATCGTTGACAAATTCTTAGAACACAGCTTGTGCATTGCTAAGACCGAAAAGCATGTCACATTTTACTAAATGACTTTCTCAGTGTTTAAATGGTTGTCTTCCATTCGTCTCCTTGCTTACTATAGATAAATTTGTTAGCACCTCGATTAATGAGTCTAATAAAAAAAAAAAAAAACTCATTAAATTAATAGAAAAGGATAGTAGTTCTTCATCATGATCTTACTTAAGCCTCTAAAGTCAGTACAGGGATGTAGAAAACCATCCAGCTTCACAAAGATGACTTGTGAATGTACCTATTTTGAAGGATTGTTTTTTTATGTAGAGCTATATTGCTTCTGCTTTATGAAAAGAAAGGGGTCACACTCTACTGCGAGGATAAGTGGTGCCCTGCCGTAGCTCAATATGGAAATAAAAGGGAAAATCATGCTCACTAGTCCACGTATTCAGTGTTCAATTGTTCTCATTTTCTTATGTCCACATGCACGGATCACTGCAGGCTTTCAGCAGCAAATTCCAGTTTTGTACAAATCTACATTCAGCATACTCTTTATAAAACCCTGTGCCAAGGCTGTGAACAAGAACCATGTAGGGTTTCAAACATGTAAGGGTTATACTGTAAGTTTGTTAAGGTTTTTCTGTGACTTTAACGTAGTACACATTTTTTTATGAAAACCATGCTGGATGTAGTTTATTTTAATAAGTAGGGCACTCATAGGGCCTATGAGGCAATAGGGTCTTGGCTTTTGCCTGCAGAAGATCTCTACAAAATCTATTGTAGGATCTACGACATTGTTTGCCCAAGTCACCTTGCTGGTCTACTTGATTGCCAAAGCATAAATTTGCAATTAAAGAAGGAATAAATGAGTGGAACAGGTAGACATTAGGAGCAGTAATGCCTCTGGATTTGCCAAGTTAAAGTCATAAATGTGTAGTATCGTACAGTTGTAGTGCGACACACCTCCAGCACGCCCTCCCAATCTTAGGCGCATTACAAAGTGCTACGGGTGTTTTATAATGTGCCTAATTTTGGAGTGTGCCTGTTTAAAAATATAGCGAACAGGGATGCACCGTTTTTCTGGGTGAAAAGACACCCGACTCTCTTGTGCAGCCCCATACATACATGTTGCCCTAGGAGTACATATGTGATAACCCAGAGCAGAGAGATTTAGTTAATTTGATGTATACTTTATTCCTGTGCTCCCTTGTCAGCTATTGCTGGACCTATGTGTTTAGTTAAAAGTTTTAGTTAGTCATTTTGACAGTGTGCTACTAGACACTTGAGAGTTAACTTGTAATGTGAAAGTCTAATTCAAGGTTGGTTTTTACGGTAATGGGCAGGGAATAAGTTTATATAAGACCCTGTAGTGTGAGTTCTAGACTCTGCTGTGAGTTAGTTCTCCCCATGGGGTAGAGAGAAAGATGGAGTAATAGCAATTCAATTCTGCACTGGACCCTGGTCCAGTGGTCTACCCAGCCAGCCTTCTACTTCTCGTCCTGAAGCCTAAAGACACCTGTAAGCAAAGCTCTAAAGAGAAGGAAGGTCCTGATAGCTTCAAGAAGTGAATTTCTTCATGTGATGGTAGTACGTAAGGTGGAATTTAGCTGATGCCTAGATATCCACTGGACTTGTTTAGCCCATCATTCCTACAGTTCGGGAAGGTCCCAGACTGAATATGAAATATGAAACTTCCTCTCAGACTCCTGCCTATCATTGCTGTATTACACCTGCACATCTCCATTAATATCTATGGTTTAATATCATCTGACAAAGAGTGTATCCCAGGGAACCTGGTGCAGGAGTAATACCACCATTATCTCCTCATGCATCTGCAGCATCACCCTCATCATGTTTATTTTTGTGCATGGTCCCAGGGAGGTAAAAGAAGTCTTGAAGTGGAAGGGCCACCATGACATAAAACAAATACACCCATCATCTCCACTGCAATCCTTTGGTTACCACTAATTTGGTGTCTTGTGAACAGGATAGATGTGTTGCTTTTTGCTAAGTGTGCCAAATTCTCCTCCTTATGAAAAGTACAGATAGAATAAATGTATTTGAAAGAGCCTAGCAGTGAAAGTATCAAGCGTCTATCTTGGAGTATAAATTGTTGTTGAAGCCATCCTCTACATTTTATTTTATTGCTAATAGACTGTTTATTGCATACAGAAAATGTTCTGCTCAAGTCCATGGATTGCAAATTGTTAATTTATGTGTCTACCGTGGGAAGGACGCTGAGGTGAGTGAAAATCAGCGCAACTGCCATATTATCTTCTTGGTGTTTGTTTGGTGTCAGGAAAAGCCCGCCAAGACCTTCCCAACCAAGCAAAATGTTGCCAAAATCAGGAGGTGGTGATGAAAAAGAGAGGGAACAGTCAATTAGTTTACTGATCTCCCACTGACATTTCTCAGTGAATCACACTTTTTGTGAGGAGAGCAAAGGACCAGCAGCAAGACTGAGCTTGTACAGTATCTTATACAACTCAAATACAATGTCAAAGCTTCTGGTTTATGCACAGCCAGATCCTCCAAGCCCTGAACCAGAATGGTCTTTTGGGAACAAGCCAGTTCTATTCAGAGAAGTATGGAGTGAGGAAGAGAAGGATGAGCCCATGTCAGCCCATGTCAAATAGTCTAAAAAAATGGGAATCTAGCAAGAGAACAAACCAATTCCATTGAATGAAATTATTATGCACATAGCCTTTCAGAAATTAAATAAGACTTATAAACCAACAATTTCGCAGGTTGGGAAGTAGCTAGTCTAGAGACATATAACAACAACAAATTGGTATAGAGGATTAAGGATCAGTTTGAACTGAAACACAACATCAGAGGACCACCATTTACAAAGGTTGGGAAAAATTGCTAACTGAATGCTCACTGAAAATTGATGAAATACCGTGTTAGAATACGAAAGGAATTTCATTAAATTAAGTAAACAATTAAGATCAGGAATAGTGGAGATTAATAACATGTTCGGCCCAGCAGATTTCTCTGAATTAGAACATAAATTACAACGAGATATAGAATCTCTGAGGGAAGAAATTAAAGAAAGGAAACATACTAAATATCTTAGGTATCGAAAGATTTTGATAACAATTCAGGTTTATATTTGGAAAAAATAGATTTACCTACAAACCTAATTTATATTCAGATTTGTCAGATTCAGCGATTTCTGCTGTAGAAGAATCCTCCACAGGTTCCATTAATAGTCAAACGAAGGGTAAGAAAAGTGATTGGAGGAAGGGACTGAGAAAGAACAAAGTTTGGACAAATAAGAAAACACATAAAAAATCATCTACCTAAACGGTACAACATCAGAACCCTCAGAGATGTCAAACAGGAAAGGACAACGGGATAAATACATTATCCTCTTCTGTATCCTTTGGGTAGTTGGCCAAGGTAATGGGGAGCACCGGCAATGATCTCAAATGTCCATACAACATATCCATCAGTGGGCAGGAAATGGACAGGTTTTGTGAACACATGGCAAACTCAATCTCAGGAGCATTCAAAAATGCAAAATGCTCCCATTTTTTTAGAACAACCAAGGATTCTCTTGAGGGATCTAGAGAAGGGGAATTAACAGAAATAACAAAGGATGAGCCACTATCAAGTGATAACTTATCCTCTCATAGACTAACGGAAAATCAAAAAACAGTGTTGGCATTATTGCCTTTCCTTACTCCTATGCCCAGAGTTTGTATGGATAAAAGGTAATAATCTCTTGCTAGAAGGTTGGCTATTACATAAATATCATAAAATGAAAAATAAAAGATGAGCAAACCTTTAAGGAATTAGAGGAACAAACATTGGGGTGATCTTGAACAATTACAGACTCGAAAGTGAAGAGACCCATCAATTTAGGATATCCCCTTGAATAATTTGAAACCCAAAATCTAGGAATACACTCCAATATCACAATACAATTTTGGATACAATTAACGCAAGAATATAAAGAAACTAGCACTTAGACGACAACCATCCTCTTTAAATGTAAAATGGGATGAACAACTAGCTATTGCAGAATTACAGTCTAACAGGGAGAAATGTAGAAAATACCGAGGTATAGAAGATGGATCCGGCGCCCTTTTCTAGAACAAATGCTTCCTCTCGGATACGAGGATATATTAAAATAAAGTATTTAATCTATAAAAAGGTTGTGAAAAGAGCATTTAAACCTTTTCCACATAAACACTAAAATAACGCGTTTCTCGCCGTACCCAGGCGCATCATCAATATAAAGTTGTTACAGTGAAAAGTCCGGATTATCACATGTAATTTAAAGTAAAAGGGAGTGTACACCTTGGTTACTTCATGATCCAATCATTACTAAAGTCCATAGAGACATGTGTGATGTGGTAGCCAATGAAATCAAGAGCGGGAATGTACGAAAAAATAAAGTGAAAGGGTGTAAAACAGCTGATTGGTAAAGCACAAGGTGGGAGTAAGTATTTTGGCCATCAGCAGGTCAAACGTCAGTGAGTTACAGTGACATAGATGAGATCGGAGAGTTCAATGGGAATGAGTCCTGAGCCACTGATAGGTTGAAAAAAGAGAGGGAAAGACAGAAGCATCAATCAAAGAGGGTATCTGTCGGTTGGTTCAGAAAAGAGAGGGAAAATAACCCAGCAATCAGGGGAGGAAAATACTGGGACCATGATGTTTTCCTATGTACAAAGTACTAGCCAACTGATAGGTTTTGAAAAAAGAGAGAGAAGACAGAACCACCAACAGCAGAGGTACTGTCCGTTTGCTGAGAAAAGAGAGGAAAGATAAACCAGCCAATCCAGATGAGGAGCTACTGAGACTGTTTTGTTCTATGGAGTGTGCTGGTTAGTCAGGCGAGTGGGCTACTCGCTACACTGATTCTTTATGGAGCGAGGCTTAGACTCGCCGATCGGCACCGGGGAAAAGAAAACAGGTATAATAACAGAAAAAGGAGATAGGTGTTTGAAATAAATGCGTTGGGACAAACAAGAAGTGATAGATCAATGAAGGCTCATTGGTGTGAGCCAATGAAGAATAACATGGAGATAGTAATCAAACCCAGGGATAAGGGTGGGAATATTGTCATCTTAAATAAAAGTGACTATAGAGCCAATGGTTAAGAGAAAATATTGATGATTCAGGATCCATATGAGAGGCTTTCAAAGATCTCCACCAACAAGTATTTGAAGGAATTAAAAAGGATTTTGATCTGAATTGAGAACAAATTAATTACTGAGATGAAAGAAAAAATTTATGTTCAATGTGTATCCTACCATTGCTACCTTTTATGCATTACCAAAAAGTGCATAAAGATGTTGTGGCACACAGGAATACCGATAGTCCTCAGGTAGAAATAATTTAACACATGGACCCACATTATGTTGACCGTATACTGATGCCCTTTGTCACTGGGCCTCCCTTCCGTATCTTAAAGATACGAAAGGATACTGTGATGAAATTAACGATCTAAGTAATGAGTGAAAGTACACTTCTTGCAAGTTTAAGTAGAAGTCCTATATAGAACATCGGACATGACCTGCACCTGAAGCAATCAAGTATTTTTTTAATAAAAGAGGTTACGCATAATATTGAACACAATGATTTGATTTACATTTATTGGGAATTTGTTGTTACATAATTATTTTTTTGTTGATGGGCACCTTTTATCACCAGATAAAGAGAGCAGCATGGGCAGCAGTCTGTGTGCCAAATTTTTACTAATTTATGTTTTAGGTTGTGGGAGGATGCTATTTTTTTTTCTGAACACTTTCAAATATTCACAGATCGGATTTATTTTTGGGTCACTTTATTGATGATATATTGATTTTTTGGACGGTAGTGAAAATTATTTAAGATTTTGTTTCCAGACTCAATGAGTAAGAAATTGGGATGAAATTCACCTCTGAAATTCCATCGAGAGAAAATTAATTTTTTGATCTCCAAATTGTGTTGGATTAAAGAAAGCAGATTTCAGACAAAAATAATTTCGGAAAAATACGCTACCAAAAGTTGTTACACTTTTCTAGCTGGCATCCACCTTACCTAAGAATGGCGTTTCCCAAGGCCAATTATCTTAGGGCTCGTATGAACTGCCTACATTAGAGGCTTTCATCAAGAATGTATAAAG
>JAODAL010049866.1:0-5000 GCA_025379985.1 Phyllomedusa bahiana | reverse complement strand
GCTACTTCTCCCATTATAGCTATGGAGAGATGGGGGCTCTGAAATCTCGGCGCTCAGCGCCGTGCAGAAATTAAAGAAATTAATAAAAAAATTATTTTTATTAAATGTAAAACATTCTAAAGATAAAGAGCAGAACCCTTCTTACAAATAAGCAGTTAAAAAAAACCCGAACAACCGCTTTGTCGCCGAGACCGGCGCTACATAGGGAATTGCAATAGAGAGAATCGCCGGAAATACAGTAATTCAAAATTGTTTAAGCTATTCCCTCTTTGGGTCGCATAAACCAAAGCCAATCAGAATAGGACCCGACAATGTCCCATTATAACCTATTGGAGGAGAATTGACCAATCAAATAGGAGCGACAATGTCCCATTATATCCTATGGAGAAAAATTGACCAATCATATTCAAAGGCGGGACAAGTTCAAAATACAGTAAAAATGCAGAAACGAGCTGAGGGTTTTAAGCGGCGGGGCTCGTCCAGCTTAGCCAATCAGAGCGCGAGCTACTTTCTCATAAAATTCTATGGGGAAAAGAAATTCGAGCGGCTCTTTTAATTGGCTAATTTAAAAGAGGCGCCGTTATTTGGACCAATGGAGAGCGAGCGACGTCTTATGGGTTTTCTAAACAATCTAAAATAAAACTGTACAGGGCCAAAATCAAATTAATAACACTACAGAAGTTGAAACCGATGTGTATATAAAACGAATGATAATATGGGGGAAAACGAAAAAAAATATTAAATCAATAAAATCATGTTTATTTCTTTATTTTCTTTAGCCAAGGATCAGTAGTATGGGTGTAACGAAAATAAAAAAATAAACATGTTTTTATTGATTTAATATTTTTTTTCGTTACCCCCAATTACATTCGTTTTTATATACACACGGCACAACTTCTGTAGTGTTATAATTTATTTTGGCCATGTACAGTTTTCTTTTAGATTGCATTAGAAAACCCATAGGAGCGCCCGCTCGCTCTCCCATTGTCCAAAAAACGGCGCCTCTTTTAACTTAGCCAATCACAAGCGCCTCAGAATTTTTTCCCCATAGAACTCAATGAGAAAGTAGCTCGCGCTCTGATTGGTTTAAGCGGACGAGCCCCCGCCGCTTCAACCAATCAGCTCTTTTCGCATTTTTACTGTATTTTGAACTGTCCCGCCTTTGAATATGATTGGTCCAATTTTTTTCCATAGGATATAAGGGGGACATTGTCGCCCTATTCTGTTTGGGTCAATTCTCCTCCATAGGTTAAAAAGGGGACATTGTCCTCCTATTCTGTTTTGGCTTTTTAAATGCCGACCAATGAGAATAGCTTAAACAATGGAATTACTGTATTTCCCGGCAATTCTCTCTATTACAATTCCCTATGTAGCCCCGGGTCTCGGCGACAAACGCGTTGTTCGGGTTTTTAACTGCTTTATTTGTAAAGAAGGGTTCGGCTCTTTATCTGAAATGTTTTACACTTAATAAAAACATTTTTTGATTAAAAACTTCATCCCCGCACGGCCTAAAGCCAATTCAGAGCGCCCACTCTCCATAGACATAATGGGAGAAGAAAGCTCGCGCTCTGATGGCTGGGATAGACAAGCACCCGCTAGCTCAGCCAATCAGCTCTTTTCTGTCTTTTTAC
Organism: Phyllomedusa bahiana; assembly: GCA_025379985.1. NCBI lineage: Eukaryota > Metazoa > Chordata > Amphibia > Anura > Hylidae > Phyllomedusa > Phyllomedusa bahiana. The sequence goes on along the minus strand of JAODAL010049866.1, from coordinate 3,369 downwards.
TGTATTTTGAATTATCCCGCCGTGGATTCGATGGTAAAATCCTTCCCCATGGTTTTAATGGTTCACTGTCGCTCCTATTCTGATTGGCTGGTTTAAATGCCAACCAATGAGAATAGATTTCAGATTTGAATTACTGTTTTTCCCGGCAATTTCCCAATACCCTAATTCTTGAAAATGCGCCGTTCTAGAGTTTTGGAAAGTGTTTTTTTTTTTTAAGTATGTTTTTTTTTTTACGTTCAGCTCTTTCTGACACTGTTTTCCGCCTTATAAAAGGTGATTTTTTCGGAATCATACCCCTGCTGCACGAGGGGAGCGCCGAGATTTCTGTCGCGATCTTCGATCCGCTTCCTCGCATGTTCCGATCCTGCTTCACTTCGCCTCTGTCGGAGGATTTAGACCAAAAAAAACCCGGTCTGGCTGTCGGAGCTGCCGAGCGCTGCATTGGGGCCCCCGCTTTGCCGACTCGCCTCGTACATGCCTCGGAGTTTTTCGAGGCGCCGCGTCCCCCCCCCGGGAACCCTACACCTCGCCCACTGCCCGCCCCCTCATTGGGCGCAGCTGAAAGAAAACAGGCGAAAAGCCCGATCATACATGACGCCCAATGTGTTTAAATATGGCAGAACAAATAATAAATGGGATATTTTTAAAAACATCCTAGGCTACCACTGTGAGAGGTACATACCTTATGGTAATAAAAAAATTAGAAACAGGAAAAAACCCAATGTGGATCAACAGGGATGTAAAAGAGGCAATAAAAAACAAAAAGAAAGCGTTTCACCCCACTAAAACAGAGGGCATGAAGAGGCACTAAGAAGCAAAAGGGAAAAAAATAAAGTGTGGGAAAATAAAGATAAAGGAAGCAAAGCTGGAGACGGAAAGACATATGCTATAGAAAGTAAAAATAACCCCCAAAATATTTTTTAACAATATAAATAGTAAAAAAGATTAAAACAAAAATGTTGGCCCTTTGAAAAATACTGAGGGAGAGACGTAGAGGGCGATGAGAAAAAAGCAAACCTAAATTAAACACCTTTTTCTCCACTTATTTACCGAGGAGGATGACCCTTTCCCGTTGAACAAAGATGTGGTAAACCCAACTTAAAAGTTTCTTGTCTAACCCAGGAAGAAGTGCAGCTCCGTCTTAGGAAGATTAAAATAGACAAATCCCCAGGTCCAGAGGCATACACCCACGTGTCCAAAGGAGTTAATTTATGGGCATAGATAGGCCCCCCAATCTTTAAAATTCATGGACTGTCTAATAACGGGGTAAAGTCCCCCAAAGGATTGGCGCATAGCAAAATGTGTGCCAATATTCAAAAAGGGGTCAAAAAATGATCCCGGAAACTATAGGCCGGTAAGCTTTAAACCCCTGTGTAGGTAAAATGTTTGAAGGTTTTCTCAGAGAAACAATCCGGAGTATCTCACTGAAAAAAATGATAGTAACGCCGTTCCAGCATGGGGTTTATGAAGGATCGGTCCTGTCAGACTAATCTCATCAGCTTCTATGAGGAAAATCATTTCTAGACTGGAAACGGGGTGAGGCACTGGATGTCATATACAAGATTTTTCTAAAGCAATTTGATACGGGGCCAAAATAAAAGGTTGGTAAATAAAATGATGAATGCTTGACTGGGGGAAAATGTGGCAAGTGGGTAAGGAACTGCTCACTGATAAAAACAAAGAGTGAATTAACGTACAGTTACTCAACTGATCCCTGGGACATGGTGGGTAAACCCCAAGGTCATATTGGGCCCTATCCCTTTAAACATTTTCATTAATGAGTACACAGGGATTACACAGAGAATATCGATCTTTGCAGAGATACAAGCTCGTAACGTAATCAAAACAATAGAGGATAATGTGTTATTACAAAGGGATCTGGAAAAATTGGAGGCCTGGGCAGTGGAAATGGCTGATGAGGTTTAACACAGATAAATGCAAGGTTATGCACATGGGGAGGAAAAATCCATTAAGGACTACATGTTAAATGGGAAAAACACTGGGTAAAATGACTGGAGAAGGGCTTGGGAATCCTGGTGGACATAAACTTAATTGTAGCAGCCATGGGCAGGCAGCAGCTGCCAAGCTAAATAGGATCATGGGGTATTAAAGGGCATAGAGGCACATGATTAGAAAAAATTATTCTCCCATTATACAATCACTGGTTAGACCAACATGGGAAAATTTGGGCAGTTTTTGGGGACCATGCACAGGAAAGACATTGTAGAGCTTGAACAGGTACAAAGGCGGCAACAAAAATAATAAAAGACTGGGTGGACTACAATACCCAGAAAGATGCAAGATTGGGTTTTTTAGTTTAGAGAAAAGACGGCTTCGGGGGGGACATAATAAATATGTTTAAATACATCAAAGGTCAATATAGAGATCTCTCCCAAGATTTATTTATACCCAGGGCTGTATCTAGAACAAGGGGGCGTCCTCTACATCTTGAGGAACGAAAGTTTCTACATAAACATAGAAAAAAGGGTTTCTTTACTGTAAGAGCAGTGAGACTGTGGAACTCTCTGCCAGAGGAACTGTCATGGTAAATTCACTGACGGAGTTCAAAAGGGTTTTGGATGCATTTCTGGAGCGTAATAATAACAAGTTATAGTGACCAGATTCAGGAGAGGGGTCATTGATCCAGGGATTTTTCTGATTGCCAGATTGGAGTCGGGAAGGAATTTTTCCCTAAAATGAGGACAATCGGCTTCTACCTCATTGGGGGTTTTTTCCTTCCTCTGGATCAACACCTTGGCACAACAGGCTGAACTGGATGGACGTCTCATCTTTTTTCGGCCTTACAAGCTATGAAACTATGAAACTAGGTCTAAACCGTATGGGCAAAAGATTGAGTTTTAGACATAAACAGGTTCATACATGTGACCCATTGTGTTCACTGAGACCTTGTGGCAATGGTGGCCCAAGTGTGGTAGGACCTACAGGTTTGTTTCTAGTGTTTACCAGATCAGGTCTTGTGCCCAACAAGAGGTGGTTTCCTCCACAACTAAAGACTGTGACCAAGAACTGAGTTCGCCTAAGGCTGACCTGGAACTAGGCTCCAATAAAATCTAGCCCTGGATCCAGAGAGTAACCAGTGAGGCCCAGTGGGGGAAATCATGGGCTTAACATTGTAGAGCAACCACATGGTGGAACAAGTAGTGTTGTACAAGAGACTGTTGCCTGAAAGAGAAGTTGTTGTCCACAACACTTACAAGAAGGGGATTGTCCTTGTACTACGCCCATCAGCTTTACATCACCCACTTGTACTGGCTCAAAATGAATTAGAAATGTTGATAAGGACACTGTTCCCATTGGGTGACCACCTCTATAGAAGCTCTAATGGTCGCCATATTGGTGTTTAAAAAT
>JAODAL010049865.1:0-27848 GCA_025379985.1 Phyllomedusa bahiana | reverse complement strand
ATCTCAATTGTAAAATAAGGAACCCTTTATCACAGTTTTGGTCTTCTTCCGCCGGGCCCCGAGGCTTAGGGTTACAAGGGAGATAAGCCAGTTGTAGGCTTCTCATCACAGTTTATGGACTCTGTGCTGTCCTGTCCATGGGCCCCTGAGTGCTCTATGGTGTATGACAGGATTGAAGGAGAACATCTCTGTAGATATGACTCAGTAGGTTCTGTCATGTCCATTGTCCTCTGGCTGCTCTATGGTGTGTGTCAGAATTAGGGGACACATCTCAGTAGATATGACTCAGTAGGTTCTGTTTTGTCTAGGGGCCCTGAGCTGCTCTCTGCTGTATGGAAGGAATAGGGGACATCTCTGTAGATATGACTCAATAGGTTCTGTCCTGTCCATGGGCCCTGGCTGTCTGTGGTCTATGGCAGGATTAGGGGACATCTCTGTAGATATTACTCAGTAGGTTCTGTCCTGTACATAGGCCCCTGGCCTCTCTATGGTGTATGGCAGGATTTGAGGACACCTCTCTGTAGATATGGCTCTGTAGGTTCTGTCCTGTCCATGGGCCCCGAGCTGCTCTATGGTGTATGGCAGGATAAGGGAACACATTTCTGTAGATATGATTCAGGATGTGTTGTCCTGTCTATGGGCCTCAGGCCATTCTATGGTGTATGGCAGGATTAGGGGACATCCCTGTAGATATGACTCAGTAGGTTCTGTCCTGTCCAGGGTCCACTGGCTGCTCTGTGGTCTATGGCAGGATTAGGGGACATCTCTGTAGATATGACTCAGTAGGTTCTGTCTTGTCCATGGGCCCCTGACTGCTCTATGGTGTATGGCAGGATTGGAGGAGAACATTACTGTAGATATGACTCAGTAGGTTCTGTTTTGTCTAGGGGCCCCAAGCTGCTCTGTGATGTATGGAAGGACTAGGGGACATCTTTGTAGATATGACTCAGTAGGTTCTGTCCTGTCCATGGTCCCCTGGTTGCTCTATGGTGTATGGCAGGATTAGGGGAGAACATCTCTGTAGATATAACTCAGTATGTTTTGTCCTGGCTATGGGCTCCAGGCCACTCTATGGTCTGTGGCAGGATTAGGGGACATCTCTGTAGATATGACTCAGTAGGTTCTGTCCTGTCCATGGGCCCCGGGCTGCTCTATGGTGTATGGCAGGATTAGGGGACATCTCTGTAGATATGACTCAGTAGGTTCTGTCCTGTCCATGGGCCCCGGGCTGCTCTATGGTGTATGGCAGGATTAGGGGACATCTCTTTAAATATGACTCACTAGGTTCTGTCCTGACCAAGGGAACATCGCTGATCTATGGTGTATGGCAGGATTAGGGGACATCTCTTTAGATATGACTCAGTAGGTTCTGTCCTGTCCATGGGCCCCTGGCTGCTCTATGGTGTATGGCAGGATTAGGGGACATCTCTGTAGATATGACTCAGGAGGTTCTGTCCTGTCTATGGGCCCCTGGCTTCTCTATGGTGTATCGGAGGATTAGGGGACATCTCTGTAGATATGACTCAAGAGGTTCTGTCCTGTCTATGGGCTCCTGGCTTCTCTATGGTGTATCGCAAGATTTGGAGGTAACATCTCTTTAGATATGACTCAGTAGGTTATTTCATGTCCATGGGCCCCTGGATGCTCTATGGTGTATGGCAGGATGAGGGGACATCTCTGTAGATATGACTCAGTAGGTTCTTTCCTGTCCATGGGCCCCTGGCTGCTCTATGGTCTATGGCAGGAGTAGGGGACATCTCTGTAGATATGACTCAATAGGTTCTGTCCTGCCCATAGGCACCGAGCTGCTCTATAGTGTTTGGCAGGATTAGAGGACATCTCTGTAGATACAGTATGACTCAGTAGGTTCTGTCCTGTCCATGGGCCCCTGGTTGCTCTATGATATATGGCAGCATAAATGGAGAACATCTTAGATACAACTCGCTAGGTTCTGTTGTATGAATGGTCAGTATTTTAGACCTTAATGAGCAAGCAATTTTTTCATGTTTTCCTCCCCTCCTTTCAAGTAATCAGTAACTTTTTTAGTTTTCCCTTAACATATTAGTTTTTTTTGGGGGGTTTTTTAGGTCCCCCCCTAGGGCGGTTTGGGGGAACCGTATAGACAAAAGGGTTTTCCTTTAAAGGGTCCCCTTTTTGGGGGGTTGGGGAACTTTTGAAAGCTCAAAATTCTTTGCCGGGCTTTTTCCCGGGGGGTTTCCCGGAAAAGGGGTTTTTAAAAGGGAACCAGGGCTTTTTGCCGGGCCGGTTCAGGGAGGAAGGGGGAAGGGGAACAAAAAAAAGGGGGGCCAAGGGGCCCCGGGTTTCCCTTTGGCAGGGGGTTGGGGGCTCTCTTTTGATAAAGGGGTTTTGGGCAGGGTCGGTTCCATGGTGTTAAAAAAGTTTATAAAATTTTGTTTTCCCCCGGGGTTTTCCTGCCGGGGCCCCCCGGGGCTCAGGTGTTTTCGGGATTGGGGAACATTGGGGGGAAAATTTGAGGTTTTCCCTGTTGGGGGGCCCGGGATAGGAAGGAGGGGGGAAAGGTTGAAAATGGTTTCCCCTTTTAAAAAAAAGGGAAAAAATGCCAATTGTATGGGTTAGGGAAATCCTGTAAACTTTTCTCATAGGGCGGGGGCCCGGGGGCCCCGTTATTGGGGGAAAAGGGGGGGAAAAAAACCCACCTGTTTTTTGGGATGGGGGAAATACAAAGAATTTTTTTTTTTCCCCCCCCAAAAGAAAAAATTTTTTATTTTCCCAAAAAATTTTTTTTTTGGGGGTTGGCCTTTTTTTTGTCCCGGAGATTTAAAATTTTCATTTTTTTAATTTTTCCCGGGGGGAAAAAGAAAAAAAGCTTTTTTTTGAAAAAGACCTTCCGGGCACACCCCAAATTTTTTTGAAATTTGAAAATTTTGGGTTTTTTTTTTTATACCCTTTGGGGGGGTTTTCCCCCAAAAGGTTTGGGCCCGGGGCCGGCAAAGTCGTTTTGTTTTTTAAAAGCCAAGGGGGGGAGTATGGGAAACGGCGTTTTTGGGGCGACCCCCAAAAAATGCTTTGCCTTTTCCAGTAAAAATTTTGAGAATTGGGGGGGGGCCATGTTCGAGGGAAATTTTTTTGCGTTTGAAAAGGGAAAAAAAAAGTTTCGAGAAAGGCGAGAAGAAGGCCCCTTTTTTTGGGGGTAATTTTTAGGCTAAAATTTTTTAAAGGGAAGTTTCCCCCCCCAAAGCCCTAGGCCCCCCACGGCAGTTTTCAGGAATTTCAAAAAGAGGGAAAAAAAGCACGGGAAGTAAAACCAAAAAAAGCCCTGGGGGGGGGGGGAAAGGGGAAAAGGTTTGGGGGCGGGGGGGGGGATTTGGGGGGCATTTTTTCGGAAACCGGCCACGGGGGGTGGAGAATGAAAAAAATGTTAATTTTTAGGGAAAAGGTATAAACAAGGGGGGGTGGGGCCTTTTTCCCTGAAAGTGAGGGGCCATTGGGGGCCGGGGAAAAACGGGAAGGGACAGTGAAAAAGGTTTTTTCCAATGGCTTTTCCGTTTTTGGGGAAAGTGGCCCGGCATTTTGGGGGTCTTGAATTGGAGGGGAAGGGGTCAGGGAATGAAAAAAATTTGGGGGGAAAAGTTGATTTGGGAAATTGGGGTCCAAAAAGTTTTGGCGTTTAAAGCCATTCGGTTTGAATTTTGTCCCGCCAAAGGAAAGTTAAAAATTTTCCTGGAACTTTTTTTTTTTCACACCCTTGATGAAAATTTCCCCCATCGTCTGCCTGGTTTTTAAATGGTTTTACACGTACATTTTTTGGACAAAAAAAACCCAGACCCACGTGAATTTTAACCCTAATTTTTAAAAAAAAGGGTTTGTTACGGGCAAAAGAAGCCTTGTCGGGTTTTAGTTAATAAAAAAAACCAGTCCCAAAAAAACCCCGTTTTCAAAAACCAAGGCAAAAGTTTACAAAAATGGGGGACGGGGGGAAAGGCTTTACTGGCGGAAAAGGGAAAGGGAGAAAAAACGGAAGAAGATTTGCAGGGGGGAAAATGTTTTTTTTTCGGTTTTCTTTTTTTTTTTCTGTTTTTTTTGGGTTTTTTTTTTGGGAGGGGGGGTTTTTTTTTTGATTTATTTTTTTTTCATGTGGGAAAAAACAAGGAAAAATTTTTTTTGGGTTGGTTACCCAAAAATGTCCAAAAAAGGTCACCAAAAATGAGGGGGCTTTTTAATTCCAGACCTTTTGAAATTTACCAAGTTCGGGTGGGGCTCTGTTCCCCGTTTTTAAAAGTTAAACTAGGTTTTGAATTTTTTTTTTTTTTTTTGGAATAATAAATGGCCAAATCGCCCCTTTTAGCGGGGTTGGGAGCAATATTTTTTTGGGTTTTTTTTTTTAAATCCAAATCCCCCAAAACTTGGACCCACGGCCCACCCCCTTTTTTAATTGTGTTTTTTAAAAAAAACAAGGGAAATTTTTTTTTGGGAGGCCCCCCTTCTTTGGCCCCCTTTCAAATTCCGGGTTTTTTCCCCAAAATGCCCGTTGGCCTCCGAAGGTCTTTTTGGGGGTGGGGCACGGAAAGGACCCCCCAAAACCCCCCGTTTCGTCCCAAAAGGGAGGCTTGTGTTTTGGATCGTTTCTTTTTTTTCCCCTTTCCCCAACCCAGCTTCCGGCGGGATAAAGCCTCCTTTTTTTGGGGAAAAGGGGCCAATTTCCTTTTTAAACTTGCCCAAGGGGGGCTTTTGGTAAAACCCCAAAAATGAAAACCCGGTTTCGGGAGGTGGTTTTTTTCCTGGCCCTTGTTGACCCGCCCAAAGTTTTTTTGGGGGGGTAAATTTTTTTTGGGTTTTTTTTTCGCTAAATGCGGGGAACGGGTTTTGGGGGTTCCGGGCCAAACTGGAAACCAGCCAGGGGGGTTTAAAAGGGGGTTTTTTAAACAGGGGCCCGAACAACAGGGGACCGGGGCGGGGGCCCCGGTTTCCCCCCCCGGAAGGCGGAGGGGGCCCCGGGGGCGGTTACAAACTGATACAAAACGTAGCGGGCGGGGGAAGGTCGGGCAGGGGCAGAGGTTCGGGCGGGAAAAGGGAAGGGGGGGGCAAACGGAAATTTTAAAACCCGGGGGAAAACTGGTAAAAGGAATCAGGGGGGGAAACAAAACCAAAAACCCCGGGTACCCCAAAAATTCGGGGGAAGTTTGGGGGGGAAACCCAAAAAAAACCCCGGGAAAATAATTAAGGGGGGGGTTTTTTTTAATCCAGCGTCCAAAACCTTAAAAAAGCAAAAAGGCCCGGTTGTCAGACCCGGAAAAAAAGGGGGGGGATTTGGGGTTTTCCCGGGGGGCCCGGGGGCCCCGGGGGGCCCCCGGCCCGGGCCCGGCGCCGGGGGAAATGCCCTTGTTCAAATTTTTAGGGGTCTTTGTGCTGTTTGGCGTATTGTAGGCGAAAAACTTCGGGGCATTGCACAGTAATGGTTTCTTTGAGACTCGACCATGCAGCCCATTTTTTTCAAGGCTCTTTTTGGGGCATTTTTGAACAGCCGCCCGTGTTTTCAGAGGTCCTGTATTTTAATGATGTTATTTGTGGGTTTTTCTTTGCATCCCGAACTTTTCCCGGGAGTTGTGGGGAAATTACCATGGCTTGGGTAGGCCCCTTTATTTTCCATTTGTTAATCCCGTTTGAACCTGCTGACTGACATTAATTCTTTAAACTTTTGATCCCTTTCCCGTTTTTTACAGTTCAAATACCTTTCCCTAGTTTCCAGTGCCAATTTTTTTTGTTTCCCCATGATCCCAATTCGTAATGTCAGTGGCTGGGAAAGATCAAGGTCTTCGGATCCAGAAAAATCAAATCACTTTTTTATGCAAAAACACAGGTGAGGATGTTACTTTTAGCCATTCAAAACCCTTTTTTTGTCAACTTCTGTGATAAATAGGACATTTGATCAGGGTCTTTGGATGTTTTTGGTTTTTGTTTGATTTAAAAAGAGAAAAACCGGAGTTTGACAATAAATGGCTTCACCCCCCCACAAAACCCTGAGTTGGGAAAAAAAAAGATTTTGTGTTATCATTCTGTTCTGAAAAAAGGCAAGAAAGCAAAAATTCTGCCCCGGGTTGTAAATTTGAGCAAATGAAGTGTAAAGGTAGAGGGTTGGTGAGCTACCCTGGTATAGTGTAGAGGCTCGTGCAGTGTACAGTAGAGGCATTGGGGTAGTGTAAGGGTAGAGGCATCGGGGTGTGGGGACTGGTACAGGGGAAAAGGCATGGTTTAGGACTGGTACAGGGTAGAAGCTCGGTTAGTGACTGGGACAGGGTAGAGGCTCGGTTAGTGTACGGGAAGAGGTCGTTTTTAGTACGGGACAGGGTTAGGGATCAGTGTAGTTACGGTACAGGATAGAGAAAAGTGTAGTGATGATACAGCGTAGAGGCATCAGTGGTTACAGGGTAGAGGATCAGTGTAGTGACTGGTATAGAGAAAAAGGATCGGTTTTTCAGTGATAGGGTGAGGGCATAAATGTGTGATGGTATAGGAAGAGGGATCGGTGGAAATGTACAGGTAAGCATCAGTGTAGTGATGGATAAGTAGAAGGATCGGGTGTTAGTAAAAATGTTGGTTATATGCATGGTGTATTGACTGGTACAGGTAGAGGATCAGTGTTTTTGGATGGTACAGTAAGAGGCTCAGTGTAATGATGGTACAGGGTAGGGCTCAGGTAGTGATGGTACACGGGTAGAGGGGGATCAGTGTAATTGGGGCGGGGTTTTGGGTGGGCTTTGGTATGATGGTACAGGGTAGCGATCAGTGTAGGGGTGGTACAGGTAGAGGGGTCGTGAATACTGGTACAAATAAGGGGGCATCAGTGTAAAAGATGGTACGGGGGAAAAGGCATCAATGAGTGATGGTACAGGATGAGGTAGTGTAGTGGGGGTCAGGTAGAGGCATTTTGGGGTGACGGTAAGGGTAGGGGTTTTTCGGGGTAATGAGTCTTAAAGGCTGAGGCTTCGGTGAGTGACTGGTACGGGTAGACCCCCCAAAAAAAAACGGTTGACGGGGTTTTCAGGGTAGAGGCATCGTGTAGTGCTGTAAGCGTTGAAGCTTTGTGTTAAATGGTAAGGGTAGAGGCATCGTGTGGATGGTACAGGGGGTTAGAAAGGCATCGTGAGGATTTGGGACGGATAATACCTAAATGTGTGACTGGTACAGGGTAGGGCAAATTGGTGTAGGGGGACTGGTACGGGTAGAGGCTCGGGGGTGTGACAGGTGAGGATCAGTGAGTGATGGTACAGGGTAGAGGCATCGGGTTTGTGACTTTGGTACAGGGTAGGGCTCGTGTAGTGACTGGGAAGGGTGAGGGGTCGGGTTTTTAACTGGTAAGGGTAGAGGCATCGTTTGTGAATGGGGACAGGGGAGAGGCATCGGTGTAATGCGTTTTCAGGGTAGAGGGTCATGTAGTGACGGTACGGGAGAGGCATCAGTGTAGTGACCGGTACAGGGAGAGGGATCGTTTTAGTGACTGGTTTAGGTAGAGCACGGTGAAATGACTGGAAAGGGTGGGGGCATCGGGTGTAGTTTGGGACGGTAAAGAATATAGGATCAGTGTAGTGACGGTACGGGTAGGGGCATCGTGTAGTGTACAGGGAAAAGGGGTCGGTGTAGTGACAAGTAGAGATCAGTGTAGTGACTGGTACAGGGTAGAGGATGTTTTTAGTGACGGTTTAGGTAAAAGGACGGTGAAAATGACTGGTAAAAGGGGTACCCTCGGTTTGTAGTGACTGTAAGAAATTTAGGAATCAGTGTAGTGACTGGTACAGGGTGAGGATGTGTTATGTACAGGGTAGAGGGGATGGTGTGTGACTTTAGGGTTAGGCATTGTTTTAGTGACTGGGTACAGGGTAGAGGGATCGTGGTGATGGTACAGGGAGAAGCATCAGTGAGTGACTGGTCGGTAGAGGATCGGTGTATGTACAGTTTGAGGATCGGTTTTAGTGATTGTACAGGGGGTAAAAGGGCATCGGTGTAGTGTGGTAAAGGGTAGGGGCTCGTGTGTGGGTGGTACGGTAGATGATTGGTGAAAATACGGTAAGGGTGGGCATCGGGGGTAGTGACTTTTACAGGGTGAGGCATTTTGTAGTGATGGTACGGGTAGAGGCTTCGTGTGTGCTGGGACATGGAGAGTCATCAGTGTAGTGACTGGTACAGGGTAGAGGCATCAGTGTAATGACTGGTAAAGGATAGAAGCACCAGTGTAGTGACTGGTATAGGGTAGCGACCCGCCGCTATCAGATTTGTTCTTCAATTGCCTCAAAGTTGGGGAAAACCCGTTTAAAAAATCCAGCAGCTGAACCCCTTATCATTTGTGGCACAATCCCTTGAAGTCCTTCTACAACAGCAAATAGCTTTAAAGACATTGGGGCTTAAACCGCAAAAAAATGCCAAAATATCTCAAGAAGAACCTGTGTATGAGCATACGGTGGGGTACTGAGGTTGATAATGTGAAATGTGCATTATATATTATATTGTAAATCGAGTCCAGTCATGTCTGTGTCTTCTTGCAGGGTAGCATCCTCTAGGGTTACAGACCATGGGAAACCAGTCAGAAGTCTTGAAGATAATTCTTGTGGGTTTCCCAGGACTGAGAGAAGAGTTCTATTTTGTGTCTCTGGTAAAGTATGTTATACTGGATCGTGGCGCCCAAGGACCGTCATTCTTTTGGTTATCTACAAAAAAGAATTACAAAACAATTAATTATTTTAAAACAAACCTGGCTTGTGTGCCTTTGTTTGACACCATAACTTTACCCAAGATCATTGCCAGGTATTGGTTTGGAGTCACAATGACTTTCTCCGAATGTCTTCTTCAAATGTTCTTGCTCCATTACTTGGGCTCCGTGGACTCCTACATCTTCTGTCAGGCCCTTGATCGTTATTTGCCCTCGCAGCCTTGGGTAACTCCATCATCAGAAAAAAAGGTATTGCCTTTCTTGTTTTTTTTGGATTGTAGCCACCGTGACTGCAATGACCGTCTGGTCGAACTCCAGGCGCCCCCTTTGGGGGTATAATAGGATCAACACCATAATGTGCACTAACATAGCAGTCACTGCCCTGGCCTGCAAAGATGTTTCCCTCATCAAGAAGACCACCTTTGTGTTCTCCATGTTCATACTTTTGATACCTTTAAGCTTTGTCATTTTATCCTATAGCATCATAATAAACGTTATCCGTGTATCAGCCAACAAAGAGAATGAGAGGCCCTTTTACAGTGTCCCGCAATTTGTTTGTTATGGCTGTTTACTATGCTCCACGCGTGTTTGTATACTTGGCCAATGAGGTTGGACTGATCTTTAATGCAGATGTGAATGTGTTCCTACTTTGTCTCTATTCATATGTCCCACATATCACTAACCCCATCATATATTGTCTCAGGAATAAGGCCATCACACAGACATTGGTCAGTTTCAGAATTTGAGAGGAAGACACCATCCGTTCTTCAGCATTGTAACTAAATATTAAGAAAATACAATTAAATACATTCAACCTTATCCTTTAAAAAGAGCTAAGATATTTCATCAAGACGTGAAAAAACAGAGATCTGACACAGAGGTAAATCCTCTACTATATGTTTGACCTACTGTTCTGTATAACCCGTCCACACTATCTTCATGATTGCCCCTTAAGACCCTCAGTTTCTGATACATACTGTCTTGTAAAACCCCTCAATGCTATCCTCATGACCAGGGGGGGCAGCTATAAGGGGTGCAGAGGGCCCTGCAGCCTGAGGGGGTCCAAAATCCCTTCTGCCTTTAAGAAGACACCAGTATTGTAAATGGCGCATGGTAACTGGGGGGCCCTATTTCACTTGTGTGCACTAGGGCCCAAGAGCTTGAAGTTACGCCTCTGCTCATGACTCCCCCATAATGCCCTCCATATCTGATCCATACTGTCCTGTATAACCTCTCTATATTATTCTGCATTATGCCATGCTTTCTTTAGTAGCTCTTTCATACAATTATCCATTAACCGTCCATGTTGCCTTCATAAATGGTAACTCCTCCACAGTATCCCCCATGACTCCTCCATACTGTAAATCATATAACTCCTTCATGGTATCCCCTGAATCTTACATACTGTCCTTCATGTACAGTAACTCCTCCATGCTGTCCTTCATATATGTTAACTCCTCCACAGTATCCCCCATGACTCTTCCATACTGTCCTTCATGTGACTTCTCCATGGTATCCCCCTATGACTCTTCCATTCTGTTCTTCATATAACTCCTTTGTAGTATACCCATGTCTTCTATACGGTCCTACATATAACTCTTCATTGTTTTCCCCCATGACTGTTAAAAACTTTCCTTCATATAACTCCTCCATGGTACCCCAAGGCTCCTCCACACTGTCCTTTATATAATTCCTCTACAGTATCCCCTTGAATCTTACATACTCCCCTTCATATACAGTAACTTCTTCATACTATCCTTCATATATATTAACTCTTCCACAGCATCCCCATTACTCTTACATAATGTCTATCATAAAACTCCTCCATGGTACCCGCTAAGATTCCTCCATACTGTCCTTCATGTAACTCCTCCACAGTTTCCCCATACTGTCCTTTGCATAACTTCTCCATGTTATCCCCATGACTTCTCCATATGGTCACATATATAACTCCTCCACAGTTTCCCCCTGAATCTTACATACTGTCCTTCATATACAGTAGCTTCTTCATACTCCTTCATATATATAAACTCTTCTACATTATCCCCATGACTCCTCCATAATGTCTTCCATATAACTCCTCCACGGTACCCCATAACACTCCTTCATATTGTCCTTCATGTAAATCCTCCACAGTTTCCCCATAACTCCTCCATACTGTCCTTTGCATAACTTCTCCATGTTATCCCCATGACTTCTCGATACGGTCACATATATAACTCCTTCACAGTAACCCCCTGACTCCTCAATACTGTCCTTCATATAACTCCCCTATGGTATCTTCATGACTCCTTCATACTGTCCTTCACATCTGGTAATTCCTCCATAGTATCTCCATGACTCTTCCATTCTGTTCTTCATATAACTCCTTCATGGTATCCCCATGACTCTTCTATCGAGTCCTTCATATAGCGCTTTATTTTTTTCCCCATGACTCTTAAAAACTGTCCTTCATACCGTATAGCTCCTCCATGGTATACATTATGACCCTTCCACATTGTCCTTCATATAACTCATTCATTGTATCCCCCATTACTCCTCCATATGGTGCTTCATATAACTCCTCCACTGTGTCCTCCATGACTCCTCCACACTGTGCTTCATATAACTCATTCATGACATGAACCATGACTCCTCCATATTATCCTTCATATAACTCCTCTATGGTATCCACTATGACTCCTCCGTGTTATGATTCATAGCTCTTTCATGCTGTCCTCTAAAAAACTTCTCAATACTATCTTACATTTAACTCCTCTAGGTGGTTCTCTGTAGCTCCTCCATGCTATCCTTCATAATTCCCACATGCTATCTCCCATAATTTCTCTATGTCATCCATTTTCCTTCTCAATTCTTTCCTCTGTAGGTCCACCTTGCTTTCCTCCATAATACTCAATGGTGTCAATACTCATCTAGACTGTACTCTTTAACTCCTCCATACTATAACTCCAAACTCCTCTACATTATCCCTAATTAGTTCTTCAAGCTATTCCCCATAACTCCTCCATAGCATCCCATATAACTCGTCAATGTTATACTACATGCGTTTATAATGCTATCTCATATAATTCCTCCATACTGTATCCCATAACCACTTCATCCTTTACCCTATAACTCCATACCGTCCATTATAAGACCTCTATGCTATCTCTCATTACTCTCCCATGCTATCCCCCATAACTCCTTAATGTATTTCCCTATAATTTAACTGATATTCCCCATATCAGTATTATCCCCACAACTCTTCCATGCTATCCACATAACTTCAATGTGCTGTCCCCCATTACTTTTCCATGCTACCTGTATAACTCCTCCACACTATCACCCATAAGCTTACTATGCTATTCTCTATAATTCTATCATGCAATTCCCCATAACCTCCCCCACGCTATCCTTATAGCTCTTCCACACTTTAGTACATAAGTCTTCTCTTCTATCATCTATCATTCCTTTAGGCTGCCCCTCTTTATGCTGACTTCCTTTAGTTTGGTCCCAAATAGCTCACCATTTAGATATCTAATTTCACTCCTGTGTCCCGTTCTGCAATTTCTCTGAGCTCCCCTCTGTAATCAATATGCCACTTGACCCTGGTGGTTTGGTTTTCTCCTTCTGTCATGGTGTCATCTCATTGTTTCCATCCAGGAAGGGAATGGTTAATCTCTTGGTTCAGGACTCTCTTCAGCTGAGTTTGAGATCTATCTAGCTATTCAGCAACTTAGGGTGCTTTCACACAGTGCGTTTTTGGTGTGTTTTTTATGCGTTTTTGATGCGTTTTGTGTGCAGTACTGTACAGCATTAATTGTTGTGCCTTTCTGCGCAAAAAAAGCGTTATAAAATGCATCAAAAATGCGTAAAAAATGCACCATGTGAAAGCACTCTTACGGTATGTTCACACGGCTTATTTTGATGGGGTTTTGGACGAGGTTTTCAGAGTGTTTCCACTCCCAAAACCCCGCCTGAAACACGCTTCGTCAGATGAGGATTTAGAGGCATTTCTCGGTGAAGTTTTGGATGGAGTTTTCAATGAGGTTTTCACGTATTCAAATTAATAGCAAGGACAAAAACCACGGTGAAAACCACGCTGAACACGCACCAAAAACCGCATCGAAAACTGCACCTAAAACACGCTTAAAGAATTGACATGACATTTCTTTTTCAGTACTTCCAAAGAAACGCATAAAAACCTCATGTGTGAACTACAATGAGGTTTTACATAGGACTCAATTAAATGGGGCGTTTTGGACGAGGTTTTGGGCGAGGAAATGCTACGAAAACCTCATCCAAAACCACGTCAAATTAAGATGTGTCAACATGGCCTTAGGAAAACTTGTGTAATCAGGAGACAATAACTTCTCCAACGCTGAAGGAAAGCAAAATAAGAACCTACAGGGCCAATAAAAGAAACACTGCCATCAGAAAGGAGTATTTTTATTGAAACCAATATTCCTGGAATTTTTGCCATTTTTTCTCTTTTTTTCATAAGTCCTATGTAATTAAAATGACATATAAAGTATTGTCCTTCTCTCGTTGTGTGGCAGGGTAGACGAATCTCACTTTACTACAGCTGCTACTAACCTCTAGGTATTGAGATAATGATTGCTCTATTGTTTTCTCCAGAGGGATAGTTAAAATTATACTAGATCATGAGCAATACATGAAATGAAAATAGGGTCTCACTATTTGGTAACAGTCTTTATTTACATTTGCCTACACGTTTGAAGCTAGTCAGAGTGATGAGAAGACCCCTTTAACATTCTTTTATATTAACATATTAAGCCTTATAATAATATGGCTGAACATTCTACCTAATACTCAGAAATAAGTAAAACTCTATAGATCATGAGCCCTGTAGATAGGAAATAGGAAATAGGAAACGGCAGATACATTTTCCTCTATAAAGCTTATGGTATGTCTTACTCCTTCATAGCATCCTTCATATACTATATTATCCTCCTAGTATCTAGTACTTGATGATCCAATCATTCCTCCCTATAGAGTCCCAAAATTACATTTTATCAGTCACCTAATTGGAATTGTCAGAGTCCGGTCAAGAAGGTCGATTGATCATTTTTGTAAATCTTTTCCTCTATAGGGTCACTTTGTGTAAAAAATATTTCTGCACCTTACTTGGTCTAATGTTAACTCTATAATGTAACAGTGTTTTATGTGCCATTAAAATGTTTTTAAGCTCCAACAAATAACAATGTTGTCCTTCAGTAGCCCATTTTTTTTTAGTTTTAGAACCAGATAATCAAGAATTTGCCCTAAAAAGTACTGGAAGCACCAAATGAGCAGGTTCAATTGTCATCAACACCGACTTTAGACAGCAAATGCTCATAGCCTAAGGGTCATCATTTTAGCAGAGGTCAGGCCCCTCATCAATCCAATTGACAGGTTATAAAGGTCAAAAGGGGTTGTAAGGGCTATTTGTTTCCAATTGACAGCGACTCAGTAACAAGAAGCTTTAAGTTTATTTAGAAAATGACCCTGTGAGCAAAAGATGAAAACTCGACTTTACCCATAATAGAGCCACACTCTGCACCCTCCTAATAGTACTTCCAATGGGATCTTCTTTTAGACCAGTCATGTTACCTGCTAACATAGTCAGTCTCAATGCATCAGGTGTCATGACTCACTCAGGAACCTGTATAACCATCTCCTTGGACTGGATGTGCAGCTAAGCTATGAATTGAACATCAAATGACCCCAATCAGTGCCTATGTGAGTGTAGCATTGGGATTAGAATGGGTTCTTAGGAAAATGAAGAATATTTGACTTTCGTTTCTTAGGGGCAGGGTCGTAGCTACAGGAGGTGCAGCGGTAGCAGTCGCTACCGGGCTCTGCAGCCTTAGAAGGTATAAAAGCCCTTCTGCCACATAAGGAAACACCAGTAATGTGAATGGCGAATGGTATTTCAATTTTTGCACTAGGGCCCAAGAGCTTGAAGTTATGCCTATGCTTAGGGGATCACTTTTAGGGAATGTATGACCTAGAAAAGTTTTCATTTCTACCCCACGGGGTTTGTGGGAGTTGTCAAGTGAACATTTTCCATATCAGGTTTTGCCCTACAGCGCAATCAGGATCAGAAGTCATAGAGGAAAATTTCTTAAGAACATAATTTAATTGGCCAGTATCAATCTAAAGTATGCTCTAGTGAAATGCGCCAAATTTAATAAGAGTGTGGGAGAAAACAAACCCAGAAGTGATCCAGAGAAACATAGGAAATACATATACTACTTTCATATGTTGTCTATGGTCAGATTTCAGCCCACAATTGATACAGTTAGGCAACAATGCACCAAGAGAACAACAATACTAAGAAATGATAACAACCTGAAAAACATATATTAAAGGTTGCTTTCAATATATTCTGAATAAATTAAAATTGCAGAACGTTTTTACACAGCCTTTTATTAGTTGATGAAAATAAATGCATTGTACAATATTTCCAACCTTGGGATATTTGTGTTATAGATAGAAAATAAAAAACACTAATAAAAATATTCAATTAAATGCATTTATTTCTATTTTCTTTTGGATTTTCCTTGAAATTTGCCATAAACAATGACTAATTAATTGAATCTCCAATTCGCTGTTGTATTAGAAACACAATGAAACTGATACAAGATGAGACACAGATTCATATTTGCAAATTAATGTGATTTGAGAATCTATAAAAAATACCAGAATCCACATAAACTTTTAAGTGATCACTAAATATATATTTATTATCTATCTTTTTATTTGTTATAGGACTCACAAATGTATTACATTAAACCTTGTAATTCATACTGTAATGAGTCCATACAATATATGGGTTTCTCCATATAAACAGTTAAAACCAGAAGTTTACATACACTATATAAAAAGACACATATACATGTTTTTCTCTGACATGAAATCAGAATAAACCTTACCTCTTTTAGGTCAATTAGGATTACCAAATTTATTATATGGTATTATTATATAGTATTTATATAGTTTGCCCTATAGATTCATGTGAACCCATCATGCCCCACCATGGTATCTGTCAAAATAACTTTTTCAAGGCATTCTAACAAATACTTTTGAGAAATGTGTTAGGTGAAATGTCTATTTCATCCACAATATGGTGCCTGTGTTTAGGCACACCCTGTTTGTGTTAAGGGTTATTACACGTGCTTGGTACAAAGATGTCATTGGGTCATGGAACTACACAAATTCCATTATAAAACTACAAGTGGGGGAGACACCAGGGGAACAAATAGTGATAGTTTATGTAGGCCACATGATAGCTAGGAATGCTTTGCTCACAGCACATAAAAGATGCCTATATAACTTGCTGTTGCTTAATAAAAGACAGGAAATGCCGACAGACCTTTGACTGTGTGGTGTGTGTTTTTTTCCTCTGTACAGCACGTGCAATAATATAAATCTCTAGAGAGACAATTAGGCTTCCCCCACTTGGATGTAGGAACCCCCTTGTGGTTCTGTCTAAATCCATTCAACTGACAGAGGCCATACATGAGATGTCAATGGTGCCCAAAACAGCTGCACCGGATCTCTAATAACCTAAAAATGGCTATAATGAATTATACATTGAATCAAATATAATTAATCAAAAATGTAACACATTTTAAATGGAAAATGCCATGTTCTTTCTCTGACATATCAGACATCGGAGATTCCATTTCATGGACCCGTTTCTATTTTGGAAAACTCTGTTGGTATATCATACACTAAGAACTACACAGGCCCCAAAGATTATTTAACCCGTTCCCGAATGAAAAGTTATCATTAGCTTTTTTTATGTAAACTTTTTTTTATTTTTTTTATCTCTGTGACACATTCTCATGATAATGTTTTTATCTGGACTTTTGAATTTGCTACTCAGAATCATTGTGTTATCAATTTGAACTATTTTTCCTGAATTATGTTTTTTTTCAACATGTAACTCGTTGTAACTTTACTTAGGTTTGTTTTAAAATCATGGAATATACATTGCTCTTCTTATTCAAAAGTAAGTGGAGTTCAACTTTTTCTCTTCAGGGCATGATACATTGTAATACACATGAATGGTATGACAATCTACATCAGGGTAATCATGCAGTAGTCCAAGGTTCATATGTGACCGACAATGCTATTTTGTGTGGCCTTCAACCATCTGGACATACTTCATGCCTATGTTGTCCATGGTTAGATTCCAGTCCAGGATTGGTAAAGTAAGGCAACAATGCACCAAGAAAACTGGGGGAGAACACAACAATATGAAAACATGCAGGGGCATAACTAGAATAGTAGGGCCCCATAGTAAAATGAGATGAGGACCCACCAACTAAGAAGAACAAACTAAAATATATGCATAAGTATCAATAATTAAAGGTATATTTAATACCTCCATATATCAGGGAACATTCATAGAAGAGCTGTAGAGCAGAAAGACACCAACTACTTGTTGCCTACAATATGGAAAAATGTTCTTGTACCTGGGTGGGGCCCACTCAAGCTCTGGGCCGCAAAGCAGTCGCAATGGCTATACTTATGCCCATGAAAAGATAACAGCCTGAATAACATTTTTGAGCCTGATTTCAATAAATTCTGAATAAATTACAATTGTAGAACACTTTTCCATGGTCTTCCCTTTTATTATTTGATGAAAATAACTGCAACGTACAATATTTCCAAACTAGGGATATTTATGTTGCAGAAAGAAAATAAAAAACTCCAATAGAAATATTTAATTGTATGCATTTGTTTGTATTTTCTTTCAGATTTTCCTCGATAATTGCAATAAAGAATAGTTAATTATTTGAATCTACACTCAGATATTGTACTAGAAACACAATAAAACTAATAAAAAAGCAGAGACACAGATTCCTATTTTCAGATTACATATGATCTGATATTAGAAAAAAAGACAAGACACAGGATTGCTTGCACGTAACTGTTGACTGCTCACATGTAGTTCCCATGGCTAAAGAGAAGATGAGTGGTCCACTGTATGGTCATAGTGTGAAAATAGGAACCTTGACCCCTTTTTAGCATCTACAAAGGAGTGGATGAGCTGGATAAGTGGCCATTGACGCATGTGGCTCTCTCTATTGTAGTTGTGAAATATTAGGCTTTTTCTGCAACTTCCATATGTGAAGAGAACCACATGATGCATGCATGGTCTGGTCAAATTAGAAGAGAATGGGACCCCAACTCTACTGAGAGGTAGGAGGTGAAACCCACCTCTATTAGACATTTATAGCATATACATTTGATATGCCACAAATGTCTCAGATGGTAATATCATTCTAAGCTTTATTGTGACCCCTGGGAGTGGTTCAGTGAAACAATGTGGCACTTTTTAAAATGAATCTTACAAGGTCTACATGGACATTACATAATCCTCATATTAAGAAATGAACCCATGAACAACCCTATGTTTGATTCTCTGAAGACACTTGACCATTGTTTGCCTAATTTCCTTTGTTCTGAGGAAATATATAATGGGATTGGCCATATGTGGGATAAAAGAGTAAAGGAACAGAAGGAGGGCACTGATATCTGGTGTGATCCTTATTGGTGTCACTGAAATATTATTGAGAATATAGATAAAGAGTCGAGGCACATAATACAAGGCCACCACTAGTAGGTGGGTTGTGCAGGTATAGATAGCTTTCTGCCTATTGTCATGGCGAGTTGATGTGGAGATCTCCACTATGATCAAGACATAGGAGAGCAAGAAGATCCCTAAAGGTACGAGAAGCACTACCATAGCACCAAAAAAGGCCAATTTCCTCATAAAGGTGACATCCATACAAGCTAAGGTGGAGAGTGCTGGTTGAGTACAAAATAAAGTGTTAACCATTTTGGGATATGGGCCACATACAACAATTTCTGAAACTAGAATAGCAACAGCTGCATTTAAAGGTGGGGCCAGGAAAATCCAAGAAATAGCACAAATAATAGTAGTCATTTTATTGGTCACAATCATTGTGTATCTCAGGGGCTGAGAGATGGCGACATAGCGATCTATGGCCATCAGCATTAGTAGGAAGGAATCAAGACTTCCAAGAGTATGGACGCAAAACATTTGGAAGATGCACAGCTTGAAGTTAATAGACGAAGACCCAAACCAGTATCTGGCAATGATTTTTGGCAATGTTACCGTATCAAATAAAAGATCAGAGGCGGCGAGGTTGGCTATCACCAGATACATGGGTTGATGGAGGTACGTATTTAAGATGACCAAGCATATGACGCTTCCATTGGCGATTAGGGAGATCATGTAATCCAAAAACAACGCAGTAGACACCAGGTCATGTATGTTTTTAGGAATCCCTGGAAATCCAACTAAAATGACTTCTGAAGTGACACTCTGATTCTCCATTTTCTGATGTTTGAAACTTTTCAAAAAGACCTAGAAGAAAATATCCAAGAATGCAAATATTTAATATTATGTGGTCATAAATTACATATTCTATCTGAAAAGTGGTAGGATACATATGGGTGATGTGTAAAATCATGGCTTCAAGTGGCGCAGGGATTACATTTGACAAAAAATCTTATATGTAACCCTCAGTGATACCTCTGATTTTATCTTTGATTTTATCTTCGCAGAGGCAGTTTTGGAGGTGGGTTAGCTTCATATCAATGGGGCTAACCCACATCAAAGCTGCAGAAGCAAAAGTCTGGGAGGTTCTGCTTTAAAGAATGGATATGACATACTTTTTATTCATACCACAGATTTCAAATTATGGGAGTGGAAGCTAGCTTGCACAGGAATTTGCTGAAGAATTCACGACAAATTTTATATTAAAACCATTGGGTAATCTTTTTTCAGGAATGCAAATACAATTTGGGTTTCAGTTTTTTTCTGAAATTTTAAATGAAATTCAAATTTGTGGAAAATCAAAAAGAATCAAAATTCATGCTGGAAAACATCATTTTATTGCCTTATGCCAGAGCTCCATATACACATTCTGGGCGACATGTATGAATGCGTACTTTTTTTTACTTGGCGCCGACACTCCAGTTCTAAATAGAAATAGAGGAGTGTAGAATACGACCGTATGAAGACTTTTGGCGCATTACATAGAGCGTAATGCGCCAAACTTGGCGCACTAAGCTCTATGTAATGCGCCAAAAATCTGTCGTATTCTACACTCTCAGAATCTCATAATCTGAGCATTGAAACATTAAGAGGGCGACATGTATGAATTCAAATGCATACTTTTTTTTTACTTGGCGCCGACACCACAGTTCTAAATAGATATAGAAGAGTGTAGAATACGACAGATTTTTGGCGCATTACACAGAGCTTAGTGCGCCAAGTTTGGCGCATTACACTCTATGCCCTATACAAAGTTTGGCACATTACGCTCTATGTAATGCGCCAAGAATTTGTGTGTCGGCGCCAAGTAAAAAGAAGTACGCATTCGAATTCATACATGTCGCTCTCTGTGATTAGTGTGTAAATTTAGTGAATTTGCCTTAAAACACTCCTGACAAACACCAAATATATCCATCGAACATAATGGGCTACACCTATGTCGAATGATTATCCTTATGGCATCCTTCTCTTCAATGAATTGAAAAGTGTCGCCTACACATGTACCTTATGGTCTATAACTCTACATAGTGATCCTTCAAGATAAGTACTTTATGGTCCAAAACTTCAGAGACTGCTGATCCTTCAAGATAAGGGCCCCTTAGCTCTCTCCCTTGAGCAGTTCCTGACTCCTTTTCTCTCCTCTCCGTTGTGAGTGTCATCTCTAGTATCCCAAAGAAACACATAAAGCAAGGAGAGGAGAGAACAAGAAAAGTTACATAGTTTGAGGACACCCACCACTTGTACCCAATGTGTGTTTCGCCTGAAGCGTTAACTTCGTTTGGGGGGGAATCAAGAGTTGAGTACAACTGGTGGCTGTCACAAGATCAACACATCAATGACTGATATGAGGATCTTACTGGGAAGTGATAGATTTGAGCTACAGCAGGAAGTAGAGGGTCATTTTCAACTTTGTTTGAAAATCTCATAGAAATCTTCAATAGAAAGAGTTACACATGCGCAGCCACTATTCGTTGTTGGCAGCCACTGCACCGAAGACTTGGGTTGCGATGAATCCGGGTTCTGTAGCTAGATGAGAAAACCAAAACCTTTTTACCCAGAGAATATTACTGATAGTTCTTCTTTATTCTTTCATCTACAAAAAAATTAAATAAGGGCTTGCATTGTTATTGTTTGAGTCTCAGGACCTTAAAGTAAGATTTTCAGTCCTTTCCTGGTCATAACATGATCACATCCGGATTATATAACATTAACTCATCATTGCATCATTTTCTTAATAGATGTCTTTATTTCTTCCAGAAGATTCTTTCATAACATCACAAAATTCTTGTAGAAACATATTTAATATGTCACGGGTGCCCCTGCGACCCTCAACTTGGGTCGCAGGCGCATCCATGCCCCGCTGGCGAGCGGCGCCACGACCCACATGTCAGGTCTCCGGCGTGCTGACTCTGCTGCCCAGTCCTCATCTTAATCAAGTAGCCAAACTCCTGTCGATGCCTCTGCCGGGCCAGCGCACCGGTAATTTTCTATTGCTGGTCGCTGCCCCTATTTAAGCCTGCCCCTTCCTGATCCCACTGCCAGATCCTTAGTGCCTTATTGCCTACAGAGAAAGTGTTCATTGACTCTCATTTGTTATCTCGTGTACTGTACCATTCGCTTCCGTCCCTCGACCACGAACTATTGCCGCCTGTCCTGACCTTACCGTCTGTCCCCGACTTCTAGTTCGCCTCACGATTCTGTACCTCGCAGTATCCCGGCCGCCACCGCAAGCAAGTCACATCAGGGGTAGCGACCTGGTAGACTCCTGCCGCAGCAAGTCCATCCCACTTTACGGCGGGCTCTGGTGAAAACCGGGATCTACTTAGCTTCTGCTTCCTGGCGTGGCTCATACCATCGCTTGCGGTGGTCCAGTGGATCCACTACTGCTAACCGTTACATAATAATTAACTCTCAAGGTATGGATGTAATGTATGGTTAAGTTTCAATGCAAACTGTTGCAATCTGAATATTTTATTATATTTTTTTGTGTGTTTTTTTTTTACATATTTTTATATAATCCACCCAAAAAAAAAAAAACAGGTGCAAAAAAGAAAAAAAAAATAAACTTTTTTTTAAGAATCAAATTTTTTTTAAAGAAAAAATAAGCAGTGAAGGAAATAAGTATTTGATCCCTTGATGATTGTGTAAGTTTTCACACTGACAAAGACAGGAACAGTCTGTAAGTTTAAGGGTAGGTTCATTTTAACATTCATAGATAGAATATCAAAAATAAAACCCAGAAAATCACGTTGTATAGATTATATAAATGTATTTACATTTTGCTGAGAGAAATAAGTATTTGAACCCTCTGGCAAACAAGGCTTAATACTTGGTGGCAAAACCCTTGTTGGCAAGCACAGCAGTCAGACGTTTTTTGTAGTTGATGATGAGGTTTGCGCACATGTCAGGAGGAATTTTGCTCCACTCCTCTTTGCAGATCATCTCTAAATCATTAAGATTTTGAGGCTGTCGCTTGGAAACTCGGAGCTTTAACTATGCCATAAGTTTTCTATGGGATTAAGGTCTGGAGGCTAGGCCACTCCATGACCTTAATGTGCTTCTTTTTGAGCCACTCCTTTGTTGCCTTGGCTGTATGTTTTGGGTCATTGTCTTGCTGGAAGACCCAGCCACAGCCTATTTTTAATGTCCTGGCGGAGGGAAGGAGGTTGTCACTCAGGATTTTATGGTCCATGGCTCCATCCATTCTCCCATTGATGCGGTGAAGTAGTCCTGTGATCTTAGCAGAGAAACACCCCCATAACATAATGTGTTCTTTGGGTCATAGGCAGCATTTGTCTTCCTCCAAATATTTATTTCTCTCAACAAAATGCAAATCAATTTATACAATGTGATTTTCTGGATTTTATTTTGGATATTCTCTCTCTCAATGTTAAAATTCACCTACCCTTTAAAATTATAGACTGTTCATGTCTATGTCAGGGGGAAACTTACACAATCAGCAAGGGATCAAATACTTATTTCCTTCACTGCAAGTGTGATGTAATGTTCAATGAGGCAACATGAACAATGAATTACACATGGTTTTCAGGAGGTTTGGGGTACAGGAGGACAGGGCTCTGCGACTGGTTCTGCATAGTGGGACAGAAAAATACATTCTTAATAAGTATGAATTACAAAGTTCAATATAATACAGTTCTGAACCCTATGAAAAATAATAAGATAGTGCTGGAGAACTAATTGAAATATGAGACCCCCTTGGTGCCCATTATAGAGAGGTGACTGCATATGTGTGACTCTCTTCATTCACGTCTCTTCAAAGTGAGCAGAGAGAGCTGTGCATGTTTGACCACATTTCTGTTTGCTATAGTAGAAACAGGGATAGGGATGAGAAGACTTGCATCTACCAGAAATGTATGGTAATACAAAACGGGAATACCCCTTTAAGTGAATATCACTCTCAAATGTCAGTTTCAGAAGGTAACAAAGTGAAAATCCCCTTTAAACATGGACACCTATTTATCTCAGGACATCAAATTGTGCATGGTCATGTAACGACACTGGTTGACATGGACTGCAACAAAATTTGTAACAGAAATGAAGCTAAGCAGTCGCATGGAAGTAAAATGAAGCCTGTGTCAAAACATAAATGCAGGGAGTTACAAATAGACAACTAGGCGGGTGATTAAAAAGACATGGGTGGAGATGGAAGGAAAGAGACTTGAACTCAGAAGCAAGACACAAAAAAAAAAATGCCTGACCCTAACATCTTACTTTCTCTAATTCTGTCCCTAATCTGACCTTAAATTTAACCTTAAAGGGGTTGTCTCACTACATTGATTCATCATTCCTCAGTCCTGTTTTCTTGGTTTCATTTGGAATTCCGGGGAGTTTGTTTACTGGCTTCCACTAGGCTGCAGTAGAAGTCAGGTCTGTAGCTATAGCAACCAGTGCTGACAGCCTATCAGGAGAGATCAAACAGGTCTGTAGCTATAATGACCAGTGCTGCCAGCCTATCAGAGAGATCAAAGGCCTGTACTATAGACCTGAGGAGCTGATGCAGCTCATTCAAGAGGGGATATCTCAGAATAGGTAGGACACTGTTAATGGACACATATTGCAAAGTGACTTCTTTTTGCAAGATCTTTAACGTATAAAACAATCCTTGTAGCGAGACAACCCCTTTAACAACAGACACCCCTGGCCTTATCCTACCACTGACAATATCACTATCAAAGTTCCTTACTATGCAAGCCCTAGCCAAATATTTTAAAGCTATCAAAGAAAACCCATGAACAGAGCAAACTGCAAGACTGATAAAGGGCAAAATAGAAGGAGCAAAGAACTAAAGACAAACAGGGTTCTTAACCAAAACACAATTGAAAGCAACAAACTAACAAGATTAAGTCTCTCAGCTACAAGTATAGACAGCAACCAGCAAAAAATGCAAACTCTGCTTATTGGGGCACGTAATCAACCACTCCCGCATAATCAAGCTTACATGTTTACATCGGCAGCTAGATAGATGTTTGAGGCAGTTGCATAGCTACAATCTCAATTAATAAGACAGAGAAGATGAAATACCAGGAGAATGTCATTTGTAACAGGTCAATATTATATATTATTACAGTTTCAGCTAGATAATGATAATTATTATACCATAACAATTTCCACAGTAACTAATCCATGACATTATAGTCCCTTACAGTTTGAAACTGCTGTACTTAAGTAAACAGTGACCCCTCCCCCCCCACACCTCCTTACACCAGCTGGACCAACGTGCAATTACACAAGTTACACAAATGACATGTTTGAGTATGGTATGTAAGGGGCAAGGTCTTGGGCTTTAATCTGTACACACTCCCTCCCTATGGTGAACATACCCCAGATCTTTAAGATTTAAAGGACCAGTCCATCACTTGTGTTCCAATGGTTGGCCACCATCTGGGACTTAAAGGGGTTTTTCACAAGTGGGGAAACCGCAGCACTGGCTGGAGAGCTGGCAGCGCTTGAGCAGTCAGTCTCTATTCTATTCTATGGGATTTCCGAATACAGCCGAGCGGTGCGTTCCATAGAGCAGAATGGAGAGTCGTGCGCAAGCGCGGCCAACTCTCCAGTCTGCGCGGAGGTGTTCGAGGGCCCGTTCCAGAGTTGGGACCCACACCTATCAGACAATGAGGGCATATCCTAACGATATGCTATCATTGTCTATGGTGGCAAAACCCATTTAAGAAACTTCCTTCCTTTGTTTTGGACCAGATTGTTGGTGTTAAGTTGTGAAAATGACCTGTATGTTTTGTTGCCTGTTCTCCTCCTGTTGTTTCCTGCCATTGAATTATTAGCCATGTTACGTGCTGCCTGCCTGTCACTCCATTATGCCCTGTCTGTCTCCCTGGTTCCTTGCCTGGGCATTTGGCTGTCACCATAAGTAGCCATTTTAGGGGTAGTGACCTGGAAGTAATCCGCAGCCAAGTCCATCCTGCCTTGTGGCGGGTTCTGGTGAGTTCCTGGGGGCCCCTTATACTCCACTCCCTGACGTGGTTTGTATCATCTTTTGCAGTGACCCTGAGGATTCTCTCCTGCATCCCGGACCGTGACAGGCTATTTGGACCACAGAGCATTGTCTAGACTGAATGCAGTTATAACTACAGCTGAGAGCAGGGCTAGCTGTGTACATTGAATGATTCTGAATTCAGGTTGTTTAGCTCACAGAGCATTGTCTAGAATGGATACAATTGTATCTATAGCTGAGAGCAAGACTAGCTAGGTACAATGTTTCAGTCTGGAGTCCGGACTGTTTAGCTCACAGAACATTGTCTAGACTGGATACAATTGTATCTAAAGATAAGAGCAGGACTAGCTATGTACAATGTAGCAGTCTGGAGTCCAGGGTCTTTATCTCACAGAGCATTGTCTAGTCTGGATACAACTGTATCTACTTCACAGCTGAGAGCAGGACTAGCTATGTACAATGTATCAGTTTGAAGTCCAGGCTGATTATCTCACAGAGCATTGTCTAAACTGGATACAATTCTATCTAAAGATAAGAGCAGGATTAGCTATGTACATTAAATCAGTCTGGAGTCCAGGGTGTTTAGCTCACAGAGCATTGTCTAGACTGGATACGATATCTACAGCTGAGAGCAGGATTATCTATGTACATTATATCAGTCTGAATTCCTGGATATTCAGCTCACAGAGCGCTGCCTAGACTGGATACGATATCTACAGCTGAGAGCAGGATTATCTATGTACAATGTATCAGTCTGGAGTCCAGGGTGTTTAGCTCACAGAGCATTATCTAGACTGGATACAATTATATCTACAGCTGAGAGCAGGACTAGCTATGTACAATGTATCAGTCTGGAGTCCAGGGTATTTAGCTCACAGAGCTTTGTCTAGACTGAATACATCCACAGCTGAAAGCCGAGCCAGCTATGTACAATATATTACTCTGGGTTCCAGGCTGTTTATCCTGTACTACATACAAGCATATGCATTTTAAAGCAGAAATCAGCCCAAGCTATATACGAATGTACTGACTCTGAATGTAACAAGATGCTTGCATTCACTGACAGCAGGCAGAGCTTTTAAAACTGTGAAAAATAAATTTTATTAGAAAATTGTAGAACATTTTATTTATGTAGAGATTAAGCTTAATTTCTAGAAAACCCAAAATATGTATGAGGTCGGAGATGACGCCGGTCTCTGTTGTGCTGCACAGACGCCATTACTACTAGATTATTTATCCTCCTTTAAGTGGCCGAATATATAAAACCAGCAATTGTTAAGATGTAACCTGAAGAAAATCTATAAATTTGTGTAAATTATCGGCCTGTAGCTTGTTACTTACAAGAGATGAGAAGATGAAGCTTTAGCAGGATCCCGGCCGCCTGCCCTCAGCTCCTCTGTACAATTTATATATCTCTGGCTTCCTATGAGGAACCTCCCCAGCGACAGGAGAAATCAGCTCAGCAATTACTAAGTAAACACTTTATGAACATAAAAAATCTGCACTTTGCTAATGAGACGTCTCAGGAGTTTCATCGACAATCTGCAGAATTCAGGTTTCTATTTTTTTCCTCCCGGTCACAGTGGATTCAGTGACGTCATCTTACAATAAGCCGGGATCACAGGGACTGTGGATGTGGATAAGTTTTTTATAGTGTATTTTTATTCAGAATTTGTAAGTCATTTTCTCACTTTGACACATTAATGTACATATAGCAGGAAATAATATCACAACAATATAAAGATACAGATGCAGCAAAGCTAATGGGATGGAATGTGCTAGGAGTCAATCAGGGCCGGACTGGGATTAAAAATCAGCCCTGGCACAGCGCCCCCAGCAGCCCACATACAATATCTGCTTACAAAATCTCCCTTGTTCTCGCACCTCGCCACTTTCTAAAATAAACTACATTATAAAGCTGCTTTCACACGGAGCATGTTTGGTG
Organism: Phyllomedusa bahiana; assembly: GCA_025379985.1. Lineage (NCBI taxonomy): Eukaryota > Metazoa > Chordata > Amphibia > Anura > Hylidae > Phyllomedusa > Phyllomedusa bahiana. The sequence goes on along the minus strand of JAODAL010049865.1, from coordinate 670 downwards.
CATTTTTTATGTGTTTTTGGTGCATTTTTTATGTGTTTTTGGTGCGTTTTTGTGCAGAAAGGCAGAGCAGTTAATGCTGAACATTTCTGCACAAAAAAACGCATCAAAAATGCACCAAAACCTTTCCGTGTGAAAGCCCCCTACACACAAGCAAGAAAGAAACATTGGTGCAGAGAAACCCCTCATCACAGAGTCAGGTGTGCGCTTGCTTTACAATCAGGGACAAGCCCACACTGAAACTACATAAGCACCAACATACCCTACAACCCCACCAATCCCATCCCCAGTAGTCAGGTCACCATCACATGAATACAGCATTCACTCAACACAGAAGTAAAATGACCCCTGACAGCAGGGACTCACAGGAGACGCCATCTCTGATGGGAGTTGTCCTCTTCTCCTTTTCTTCTTCTGGCCCAAACCTCCATGACGTCTTCCCTGATGAGTCGTTCCCTTCCATTTCTTTCTCCGTCCAGTACAGCATGCAGTGTCCTCTTCTAGTGGTCACTACTCGTCCCTGTAGAATTTACCACAAACACATGTTAGACTCCTCTCTTTTCCAGGGACTTTTCCTATCAATTCCCAAACAGCGTATGTTAACCCGAAAAAATTTAAATTAAAAAATGTCAGATAAGTGGCATGTAAATAGGTAGACCCCCATTTGAAAAAA
>JAODAL010049864.1:0-27849 GCA_025379985.1 Phyllomedusa bahiana | reverse complement strand
GCACGGCCGGGCGTCGTGACGTCACAGACAACCCGGAAGGCATTCTCTGCCCTCCGTGGTGTCTGTAAGGAGGCAGGAGCCGCACCGATCACCCGATCCGTGCGCTGCTGCCGCCGACAGAGACGCAGGAGGAGCGATCTCTTTCTGCGTCTCTCTTAGTTATTGCGACCGGATTGTCGCGATAATTACGGGGTTATCCGCCCCCCCCCCCCGGAGCGATCCGGGGTCGGGGCCGATGGTGCGGGATGTCAGCTGTAATATACAGCTGACACCCCGCGCCGATCGCGCGAACTCTACTTTAGAGTTCGCGCGATCCTCAGGACGTATCCATACGTCCAGGTGCGTTAACCCCCAAACGACCTGGACGTATGGATACGCCCAAGGTCGTTAAGGGGTTAAGTATACTCTGGGGAAATTTATAGCAAAATGTATTTTTATAGGTAACAAGTTCAGGTGATTAAAATTAAATCCAACATGGCTTCTACCTTCAGTTAAAAGGGCAATAAATAATAAAAAAGGGTATTCAGAAAATATAAGTCAGAGGGGTGAGCATTAGCCTTTGAAAATGATGAAGAGCATAATAAAATCTGTAAAAAAACAACAGTAATAACAGTAATGGGGAAGTGGTCACTGGGGATCAGGAGGCAAAGCTACTAAATAGGTTATTGAGCTCTGTATATACAAAGGAGAAGTAAGTAGCTGATGGGGGCAGGGTTAGTGCTGATGTGGGTGGATCCAGTGTGGATGTAGGCGGTGCCAGTACTTTTAATACATCAACTGATGTAAATAAATTGTGTAGAAATGGTCCAAAAGTGTAGAAAAGGTCTAAGCCAAGTTAAATAATTAGTTAATGTGAACAAAGCTCTAAGCCCAGATAGCTTACACCCAAGAATTCTTAAAGAACTCAGTTCAGTTATTTATGTGCCCCTGTACAAGATATTTAGAGATTCTCAGGTGACAATTATAGTGCCAGGAGACTGGCGCAACGCACATGTGGTACCCATCTTCAAAAAGGGTTCTGGGTTTTGCCCTGGTAATTATAGACCAGTAAGTTTAACATTGTGGGAAAACTGTATGAGGGGCTCATAAGGGACTATATACAGGAATATGTACTGAATATAACTTATAAGGGATTGCCAGCAGGTTTTTAAAAGGATAAATTTGTCAGACCAACCTGATTGCTTTTATGAAGAGGTGGGAGGGGGTCTGGTAGCGGGGCGGCTGTGGATATGTTTTTTTTAGATTTTAAAAAGGTGTTTAACTTTTCCTAAAAAGCATCTATTGGGAAATTTTAAAGTTATTGGTTAGAAAAAATTGTGTATTCGTTTAAAAATTTTCTACTCAAAGAGTGATGGAAATGTTCCTACCTGAGGGCCCCGGTTTTTGAGTGGTGTGCCCCAAGGCTCGAAACTGGGTCCCTTTTTTTCTTTGTATTTTTTAAATGAATAGTGGTTTTTAATTAGTGTAGTGAATTATGGAATATTTCATAAACTACAAGTCCCGGGACACACGGTTTTTGGGGCATCGACTTGCAAATGAGGTTCAATGGGGGGGAAAATAAATTTCTGCATCGGGTAGTAAAAATTTGCAGGAAAATCGCCTAGGTTAAAAAAACGGGGCATTGCTTGGTCAGAAAGATTGGGCGTTTTGTGAAATATTTTCGGGGGCCGCCAACAGAAATTTCAAGGCCCATACGATGAAGCACCTGGGCCCCCCCCCCGAAACCCCCCCCCGAAACCGATGCCCCCCCCCCCAGCAAAAAAACGGCCTCTAGGAAAAAAAATGCGCCCTTTTACCACAAAAATCAGGTGCAAAAAAAAAAACTGTATTTGTAGTACAATAGCAAGTGAGTCACACATCTGTCTGTCTCAACATATAGACACAGGGAAAAATAGCTACATCCCCCAAATACCCCCCCTCCCCCCCACATACTTCCCCTCCACCCAATACAAATCCCCTCCACCCACATACATATCCCCCTCCCCCCAAAATACAATTCCCCCTCCACCCACATAAAATATCCCCCCCCACATACAATATCCCCTCCCCCCACATAAAATTTCCCCCTCCCCCCAAAAACAATATCCCCCTCCACCAAAACAAAACAATATTCCCCCCCCCCCGCATAAATTTTTTCCCCCCCTCCCCCCACATAAAATACCCCCCTCCCCCCGCATACAATATCCCCCCCCACCCGCAACAATACCCCCCTCCACCCACATACAAATTTTTCTCCCCCCACCCACATACTATCTCCCCCCACCCACATACAATATCCCCCCCTCCACCCACAAAAAATATCCCCCCCCACCCACAAAAAAAAAACCCCCCACCCCCCACATAAATTCCCCCCCCACCCCATAAATATCCCCCTCCCCCCAAAATATAATACCCCCTCCACCCACTTTTCCCCAAAATTCCCCCTCCCCCCACATACAATACCCCCCTCCCCCCCCAATACTATCCCCCCCCACCCCATAAATATCCCCCTCCCCCCATATACAATATCCCCCCCACCCGAATACAATATCCCCCCCCACCACATAAAAACCCCCCTCCACCCATACAATATCCCTACCCGCATACAATATCCCCCCCACCCACAAAAATATTCCCTCCCCCCCCAAAACAATATCCCCCCCAAACCCACATACAATTTTCCCCCCAAAACCAAATTTTACAATACCCCCCTCCTTTTTTCCCCCTTGGGTCACGCACCCACCACCTTCAAAAAATAAACCAGAAAGAATAAGTGTACCTCCTAACCCGCTCGGTTTATAACCACAACATTGCACTTAGAGCCCACATAGGGTCAGACCCCAGCTCGGATAACCTAAAACCGCATATAAGACCACATAGAGGCAGACAACCAGCTCAGGTAAAACCCTAAAAACACCCCCATATAGAGGTCAGACCCCAGTTCGGGTCAAAATCACATTACGTGAATACACATGATCCAAATTTAGAAGCAAAATAACCCCTGAAATCGGGAATCAGGGAGATGTCATATTGAGGAGTGTTTCTTTTCATCATGAGTCGTTCTTTTCCTTTTTTCTGCATCCTTTCCCACACCGCCATGAGACTTGCCCCGGCCAAAACTCTCCCTGCAAAAATTTATACCAAATATCTTGAATCCTCAATTTTCAAGCTTTTCTTTACCTATTCCCACCTCTGTACAAACTTCCCAGGGGTGGGGGAGAGCGGGACAACCCATAATTAGGAGGGGTAGCCCCTAAAGGGGTTGGAGGGTGGGGAAGGAAAACCCCCCTGGAGTTTAATGCTACAGCTAGGGTGCCCCCTAAAAATTTATTACCGGGTAGGTAGGAAAAAGGGGAAAAAGGTCCCGGAATTGTGGCCCTATTTAGTGGGGTAGACCCCCGCCGGATAATTTTGGTAGGCCAGCCCCAGGTAGGTTGCTGGGTCCCTAGCCTTTGAGCCCTTTAGTTTGAGGCAGTCAGGGCCCTCCTTAGGGGTTGGTGGAGTCGGGGCCCCCTCCTTTAGGGGTTGGGGAGGAGTCAGGGCCCTCCTTTAGATTTTTGGTAGATCAGGGCCCCTTTAGAGGTTGTTTGAGTCAGGGCCCCTTTTAGGGTTAGGTATAGTCAGGGCCCCCTTTAGATTTAGGCAGCCGGGCCCCCCCTTTGATATGGGCCCCAGCCAGGGCCCCTTTTATTTATAGGCAGCGCCAGGGACCCCTTTAGAATAGGCAGCGCCGGGGACCCCCTTTTAGTGAAAGGCAGTCAGGGGGCCCCCTTTTTAGTGATAGGCAGCCCCAGGGGACCCCCTTTAGTGATAGGCAGTGGGGACCCCCTTTAGTGATAAGGTGCCGGGCCCCCCTTTTAGAGATGGGCAGTGCCGGGGGACCCCCTTTAGTGATAGGCAGTCAGGGCCCCCTTTAGTGATAGGCGGGCCCAGGGCCCCCTTTTTTCATCCCCCCTTTAGGTGGGGTGAGGGGGGGTGGGTGGGGGAATTTGGTTGGGTGGGGGGAAAGGGGTGGGAGTGATAGGAGCCCCCAGGGACCCCCTTTAGTGATAGGCAGCGCCGGGGCCCCCCTTTATAGATAGGCATTTCCAGGGACCCCCTTTAGGAAGGCAGTCAGGGCCCCCCTTTATGAAGAAAACCCAAAAGTCAGGATAAACACAAATGTGGATTATGAAAAGTTTTTTACTGTATGAGATTTTTCAATATTTGAAACAGAAAAAAATTTTCTGAGCCACGTTAAAAGGGTTATGAATACAAACAAAGACCCCAAAAATGTATAACAGAGATAACGCCAACCCAAATAAACCTCCCTTTTCCTTTTAGTGAGAGGGAGTGTATTCCTGAAAAAAAGGGGGAGGATCCAGAAGGAGGATAGCGGCTCTGCTGAGAACCCTTTTTCCCTTTGAGAGCATACCGTGGTTTGCCATTTTTCCCCCCCAAGGAAATCAGAAGTGTTGTTCCAAGGGATTGTTTATTAGGGTTGGCTTATTTTCTGTTTACGGTATTGGGCTCTTTGTTGTATTCTAACCCTTGCAACGGGGGTACAGAAAAAAATTTTTTCGATTTTAAATATATGAAGATCTCATACGTAAAAAAACTTTGCAAAACACATTTGTGTTTATCCTGCTTTTGGTTTTATGAATATTGCGGGCTGGACATCCCCCCCAGGATAATAGCGTCCAATAAGATGTTATAAATCTGGGAACAATACATTTTCGTTATTATTGTGCCCCTTTTGTATAGGATCGGGCCCCTTTAGTGATAGGCAGCGCCAGGGACCCCCCTTTAGTGATAGGTGGCCAGGGACCCCCTTTTGTGATAGGCAGTCGGGCCCCCTTTTGCGATAGGCAATCAGGACCCCCTTTGTGATAGGCAGTCAGGGCCCCTTTAGTGATAGGCAGCGCAGGGACCCCCCTTTGTGATGGCGCGCCCGGGACCCCCCTTTAGTGATAAGCAGCGCCAGGGGCCCCCTTTAGTGTTGGGGAGCGCCAGGGGCCCCCTTTTGTGATAGGGAGTTAGGCCCCCCTTAGTGATAGGAAATAGGCCCCTTTAGTGATAGGCAGCGCCGGGACCCCCCTTTTTGTGTTTGGCATCGGGCCCCCCTTAGTATAGGCAGCCCCAGGGCCCCCTTTAGTGATAGGCTTTAGGGCCCCCTTTTGTGATAGGCAGTCAGGGCCCCTTTAGTGATAGGCGGCCCGGGGCCCCCCTTTTGTGATAGGCAGCGCCAGGGCCCCCTTTTGTGAAGGGATCAGGACCCCCTTATGATAGGGAGTCAGGGCCCCCCTTTAAAGGGGTAGGGAGCCCGTGCCCCCTAGTATTTAAAAAAAAAAACCCAAAAAATCCTTACTGAGCCCCGGTCCTGCCGCTCCGAGCTGCCCCCCCGGCTCCCGCCGCCTGCATAGGCGGGCGGGGGAAGTGACGTACCCCCCTCCCGTCCAGTAAGGGGGCGGCGCCCGGCAGGCTGAAGGCCTAATGCATTCAGCCTGCCGGGGGGATCACGGAGCGCAGCCAGTGGGACTGTGCCCGCTGCACCCCCGCAGCCCCGGGGGTCGGGGAAATTGTCCCCGGTCCCGGGCCGGTCTCTGGGCGTCGGGACGAGGGGGGCGTGCAGAGACCGGGAAACCGGCGGGGGCCCGGGGAGGACGGCAGCCCGGGGCCTCCGCAACTCGGGGCCCCACTGTGGGCCGCTTTTGCCCGTGGGCCCCCCTTTTTCTACCCGGGCCCATCGGGAGTACGGTTGTACCCCCCCTTATCGGCCCCGCATAGATTAAGAACAGAACAGTCTCAATCAGCTGCCCTAAGGCTAGAGGATATTGGGATGTATTAAAAAAGCATGGCTTCGGAAGGGATGTAATATTACCTCTGTGTAAACCACATCGGGAAAATGTGTTCAGTTTCGGGGGTCCCGTTTAAAAAAGGTGTAATGGAGCTGGGGGGAGAGAGCAAAGAGACAACCCAAAATTATAAAGGGGAAAAAAAAAAAAAAAAAAATCTTTGTTTGAGGAGAGGTTAAAAAATTAAGCTTATTTAGTCTTGAGAAAAGACGGTCTGGGGAGACAAGATTAATTTATAAAGTAAATAAGTGGCCCTACAAAAAGATGGGGGAAAGCTTTTCCTATAAAAACCAGCAAAGAAAGGGACATTCCCTTTGTCTTTAGAAAAAAAAGGGTTAAATCTCCAGAAAATAAAAATTTTTTTTATCATGAAAAACGCGGAAAAGCCCGTGAGAGCTGGTCACGCAGGCGCATTGCATTAGGAGGCCAAAAGGTATGCTACTTATTTTAAAGTGCCTTTTTTGAAGCATTGCAATGGTCTTGCAAGGGCTTATAATCCCCTAGTTTGGGATATTACAGTTAAATTTTATCAAGAAATGCGTCAAAAGTTTTTTTTTTTAACAAAATACACCCAAAAAATGGCACGTTCATATTGGGACATGTTGCCATTGTGTTTAAGTTAGTAAAACTTTTGGTCCCCTACAATCCTTTTTTGTTTTGAAAAAATTCAAAATGTTGTGGAATTTTGACAAATTTGCAATTTTCAAAGTTTAAAAAATTTCTAAGACCGCAAAAACTAATATAACATCATATAGGCCTACTATACGTACATCCTTTTTTAAATTTAGTTGTAATTTTTTTAGAAAATTTGCAACATAAATTATTTTAAGGACCAGTGTAAGTTCTGACATGACTTTAAGGGGCCTGTATGTTAGATAATTGCATAATTGACTCCATCTAAGAAACTACACCTCTTAAAGTATACTAATCAGCAATTAGGAAGTTTATTAACCTTCTAGGTGTTTCACAGAAAATAAAGCAAAGTGAAAATGAATTTTGGCTTTCGGAAAGGCAGATTTTGGTGGGTACCGTGTTGTATTTGAAAAGCCCCTAAAGTACCAGAAAAGGTGAAACCTTCCAGAAGGTTTGGGTTCAGCACCCCTCATGGTATTATGCATTATGTATCCATGGGTGTTTCACAGTTTTTTTAGCACTGAGACATAAAAATGGAAAAGAAAAACTGCAGTTCCGCCATTGTATTTTGGGCTTCATATTTCAGTGTAGGGTGGTCCCCGAAACCCCTGGGTCGGGCTGCGGGGGGACCCGGTCTGGCCCCGTGCCCCCCTGCCCAGGGGACGGTGGCCCGCGGTCCCAGGTGGGCCGTGGGCGTACTCGCCCCCTACCCCCCCGAGCGTTTCCACTTACCCTGCCACGCTCCTTTATCTACGTGGCTCTCTGCCGGCTGCTGTGCGCGCTCGCGCCCCCTAGGGCACGCACGTGGCACTTCTTTGAAATTTAAAGGGCCAGCGCGTCAGTAATTGGTTATTGTTGGCCGCTGGTCCTATATAAGGTTTCCGCCCCGGCACTTCCTTGCCAGATCTATTGTGCCCCTAGCCTTTAGAGAAAGCGTTCCTAGTGCGTCCTAGTCTTCTTCGGTGTTCTGACCTCTCGCTATGTCTCCTGATCTCGAATCTTTGCCTCCTGCCCTGACCTTACCGCCTGTTCCCGACTACGTCTACGCCTCACGATTTGGTGCCACGCTTACCCTTAGCTGCCACCACAAGCAAGTCACATCAGTGGAAGCGACCTAGTAGTTTCCCACCGCAGCAAGTCCATCCCGCTTTGCGGCGGGCTCTGGTGAACACCGGGTGAAACTTAGACTCCGCTACCTGGCGTGGCCTACACCATCGCTTGCGGTGGTCCAACAGATCCACAACCGCTGTCCGTAACATACAGCATTCACCATGTGCTATAAATGACAGAATAACTTTACTATGTTATATGTACAATTACAATGATATCAACTTTATATACCGCATATACTCGAGTTTAAGCCGACCCGAATATAAGCCGAGGCACCTAATTTTGCCACAAAAAACTGGGAAAACTTACTGACTCGGATATAAGCCTAGGGTGGAAAATGCAGCGGCTACTGGTAAATTTCAAAAATAAAAATGGATACCAATAAAATTACATAGGCAGGTATAGGCAGTTTAATGTCCCCCATAGCAGCAGGTATAGGCAGTTTAATGTCCCCCAAAGGCAGGTATAGGCAAGTATATGTTCCCCATAGGCAGGTATAGGCAAGTAGAGACAGGTATATGTCCCCAATAAGCAGTTAAAGGCAGTTATAGGCAGGGTCATCAGTCTACACAGGCAACCTGAGGACATAGCACGCTGCCTGTGCCGAAAACCCGGGGAGACTTGAAGCCTTCTGGCGTTCTATTGCGGAGCAGTCACCGGGCGTTATAAATGACATGATAGCTTTATTCAGCGGTTTGATATGATTACAGCAATAACAGATTTAAATATTTTTATGTTGTTTGTTTTTTGCGGGATGAGTTGACATTTATTGGTATCACTTTTAGGGGAACAAAGCTTTTGATGACTTTCAAATCCATTGTTTGGAAGGCAGGGTGAAGAAAATACTGCAATCTTAGTAGTGTTTTTTATTTTTAACAGTCACCGTGCAGTATACATTTACTCCATGGGATGATATGATTACAGCAATACCCAACTTATATAGTTTTTATGTTGTAGCAAAAAAAAATATTGTTTTGTAACAGAGGAGCGGGTAGTGGATCCTCTGGACCACCACAAGCTTCAGGTCTCCGTCGAACTTGGAATCGAGCGATAGCCAAAGTTATGAGCCCACAGGGGCTTGTGGAACCGCTGGAGCGGGAGGAGGTGGCGGCTGCTGTTGGGCGGAAATGAGCGGTCAGCTGGTTCAGTTGTTGCGCCTGTTGTGCCAGTTGCTGGGACTGCTGGGCAACAATGGTCGTAAGGTCCACCACACTGGGCAATGGCACCTTGCCGGGATCCATGGCTGGATCTTACTGTAACGGATGAGCGGGTAGTGGATCCTCTGGACCGCCGCAAGCGGTGGTACAGGTCACCAGAGCCCGCCGTAAAGGGGGATGGACTTGCTGCGGCGGGATTCCACCAGGTCGCTACCCCTGACATGATGAGCTTGCGGAGGAAGCCGAGGTGCAGCGTCTGGCAAAGTCGTAGTCAGGCCCAGATAGACAGGTCAGGACAGGCGGCAAAGGTTCAAGGTCGGTAAACAGAAGCCAAAGTTCATTACACGGAGATCAGGAACGAGGCAAAGGAACACTTTCTCATGAGGTATATAGCACTAAAGATCCAGCTGGGCTCCGACGGCTTCCCTGACATTCCAGAAGCATAACAACGGCTTCTGTTGGCATGGCTGGGCATAGAGATTGACAGTTACTGCTCTCCATTGTAACATTGATCTGAAGATCACTGATACAAGTCACCCATGGGTAAAATTAAAAAAAAAAAAAAAAAAAGTTAAAAAGTAAAAAGAAACAGAAACACAAAAAATAAAAACACGTACACGCTCTTTTCCTCTTTTCAGATGCCAATTGCCCCCAAAAAGATTAAAAATAAATAAAGTACAAATATTTGGTATCGTGGCCTATTCTATAAATCTGTTATGTTATTCAACCCGCACATTGAAGTACTGTAAAAAAAAGTCACAGAATTGTGATTTTCGTTCATCCTACAGCACATAAAATGGAATCAAAAGCAATCAACAACTCATATAAATACTAAACTGATACCAATGAAAACACCAGTTAATCCCTCAAAAAGAAAAAAAGGATTGTATGGGTCAAAATGTATTAATAACTTAAAGCACAATAATCTCTAAATCACATGGATAGGTAAAAGCATCAAAAAGTTATTACCACATAAAATGACACATGGTAGATTTAAAAAAATGGGGCTCTGTAAGAGAGATCAAACCTGGCTGCGGTGGTAAGGTGTAAAATAACATTGTTAATGACCTACTGTTAGAGGATCCCTGAGGAAGCTAAAACTGCGAAACATCTAATTTAATCATGAGTATTTTGGGTCCTCTAGTGACTGTTGTGATATTGCTATTGGCATTTCTATGGACGAATAGAAACATCTGCATATAGAGGTATTTTTGGAACACGGACAATTGTATGGAAAAAAATAAAAATATGTTTTATATCTTACTAAAAGAAGAGGTCAGTTATGCTTCATTGTTGTGTGGTAAAGTAGTTTGTATCGAGGTTGTCCCGATATTATATAGGTCTGGCCATTCTTTGTGGTATTAATTGTTAATGACTTAGCATATAAAACAACTAATGACATCTAAAGAGGTATTTCTATAGTCACTCATTGCTTGTAGTTGTACATGAAGCATTGTGCTTAGTGGATTTCCCTTCACTAGTCAAATATAACTCTTTGGTTCTATACACATTCCTATTTACTACTAGTACTAGTCTCTAATCCATCCCCTGATTCAAGCTCATGTTCTTCTAGCTTTATCTTCTATAGCTGCCTCCAGAGTGAAGCCTCCTTACTTTGTTTTACCAGATCCTTTGTGGTCTCAATGGTCTTGACTGGAAGTGTAGTCATTATTTTGAAAAGTGCAGATAGAAGTACATGACTTGCAATAGAAGAGGATATAAGAAAGTGGTTGGTCACTAAACATAAGCTTTAACGTACAGTGCTGATTTACAATGCTGAATCACATGCTACCCAGGGCTGCCCCTTTTTTCAAACTATACCCCTACTTATTCAGGCCACACCTTTCTTTATAGGTTTCTCCTTAAATCATAGATCATATTTACCACTTTAAAAAAAAAATCCTGTTTTTATAACAGGATATTCCAAGAACCAGAACATTTTTACATTCTGTCTATGGAGGTGTGGGAGCCGTTTATTTCTGGGATACATTGATGTTTTTATTGGTACCATGCTGGAGTAAATAAGATTTTTTCATCACTTTAGTTTCTGATTGTTGTGATGCTTGATGGGAGAAAAAATGAATTCTGACATTGTTTTTATTTTTTTACTTAATTATCTTTTTGCGGCATTTACCCATTCACATTAAATTGCACAATAATTTTATAGACTGCAGCAATGCAGACGTGGCAATAACTATAATGTTTAACTTTTTTTGCTCAAACATTTTTCATTTAATTGCCTTTTTCTTTAGTTTTTTAATAGTCCCAATATGGGACTAGACTATGCAAATAACTTGATCACTTTTAGAATACATAGCAATAAGTTATGCAGTGTCGGACTGAGGGGTCTGGGGCCCACAGGGGAGTTGATCTTGGGGGGACCACCCTACTGTACATGAAAATATTACCGGCCTCTCAGATATAAATGCGCCCATTTTACCACATAATACAGTGTGCAAAACAGAACTATATTGTGTATTGCAATATCAATTTAGTCACACATTTTTCAGTCTAGCATATAATATACACATGGATAAGTAGCTCCATCCATATCCCCCCCCCCACCAGCCCACATACAGTATCCCCATTCACGTTTCCCTTGGTCACACCTCTCACCACCTTCTAAAACACCAGCAAGAAAGTTGGTATAACACCACCCTCTAGGATTTGGGTCGGATTGACCCCGATAGGAACACCTTTCCTGTCACTCTCCAGGAGACCTTTCCTGGATATATGTAATTTTGAAACCATCAGATGCTTGTGGTACGTAATACCCCATTCTGGGAAATATTTTATCAGTTATTTGCTTTGGACCCCACTGATGAGTCCGAATAGGATGAAACGCGTATGTGGATGGTAACAACTATAATTTGACATAAGCATTGTCCATTTTTCTTGCTACTACTCTTTTTGCACGGGTATTGGCGTATGTTCTTCTACTTGTGTATAGGTTCTTATAGAATATATGTGTTTGGTTTAATTATGTCAAGAAAGTACGCATATATGTATATATTTTAGAGATTAACAATAGTAAGTATTGGTCTCTCATAGTTGCTACTCAGGAGACTGCCATTGGTTTGCGGGGTCGCCCTTTTCGGGGCAGGGTCTCCGTGTGGGACAATAATCCTGTGTGATAGGAAGGTGTCAACAATATTGTGGTAATGTAGGTAGTTGATATTATTTAAAATAATTATTTTAGGAATAAGAATTTAAATAAAAGTTATGTATTAGTAGGAATTATTATTTGTGGGATAGTAGTATTTGTTATAATTCCAAGTAAATTGGGAAATTTTTGAATTAACGTATCTATTTGATTCATGTGATGGCTGGGTTTGTATCTAAAAGTATAAATCCAGACACTTGGCTACAGGAAGCAAAGGAAGTATTTTCAGATCAAAATCTAACTCCATTGACATACTCCCCTACTATTAAGATGGCATTTAGGGATCTCACTAAAACATATAAAGAGTATACCACTTCTTGGTGGGAAATACAATTCTTAGAAAATTACATACAACAGAAAATTATACCTAGGGGTTTGAGAATCAATCTGAGCCCTGCAGAGAGACTTAGATAAGAGGTGGTCCTGACTAAGTGGGAAAAGGAGGCAAATGAATCCTCAATACGGTTTATGCAAATATTATTAGACGAGGAAAAATCTCGTTTTGAAAAACTTAAAGAACAACTTCAGAGTCATACTGATTTGACTCTTAAATTTAAAAGTGAACCGGATTTTGAGACTAGACAAACCGAACTCCAAAATAAAGTATATAGACATCAAAATTTTGTGAACGAGAGGAAACATAATTTGTTCCTACGGGATCTGGCAGATGTAAAGGAGGGGAGAGTATATTCCTTTCTGAATCCCAAAAATAACAATAAAAGATACAAAGGAAAAACGGACATCTTCTCGTCTGAGGCTGAATTTTCCGAATCAGAGCGAAGTTATCTGACAAGAGGAGTAGGAAAGAGGGGAGGATCGTCAGGAAGAAGAGGCAGAGGGAAAAGAGGATGGGGAACCCGGAGAGGACAAAGGATGGGTCACACAGGAGATGGGAATTGGTCTTCCTCTATGTCCTCTGGTTCTACCAATGTACCATTTTTAGAATGCCAGATACCGGACCACACTCTGAGAAACAGGGAAGTGAACACACGTTAATAACTAAAAATGATCTGCAGATTATGAATTTATCTAAATGTGCCCTCACAGAAACAGAAACGAGGGTATTGAGTAAGGGCCTCTCATTTGTCCCCACTAACACCTATAGGGATTTTGAATGGGTAAAAGATATTAATCTCTTTGTTCGTAAAATCAAATGGGCAAAAATTTTTCATAAGAAAGACATCAGGGAATGCACGCACCTAGGAATTGAGCTGGGAGATTTGGAAGGTATGAGGACTTTGTGTAATTTATTGTCTAAAGAAGAGAGAGTGGGAGGGGAAGGACCTTTCACAACCCTGGGCAATAAAAGTAAGAATATTCCACCATTACAGCCTTACTCATGCATTGATGCATTTCTTGATGTGGTTACGGATGAATTAAGAAATCTTAAGATTAAAGGACAATGCACAAAAAATCTATCGAAACATGAATGCCAAGCATTAATGGCCCTTGAAAAGGATGAGTCCATTATAATAAAACCTGCCGATAAGGGGGGCAACATTGTCATCATGGATGTTGACCAATATCGGTCTATGTGCTCAAAACTATTACAAGACAGAGAGTGCTATCAGAACCTCAAAAAAGATCCCACACCACGTCTCCTGGCTGAGTTAAAGGTGATTCTTGATCAAGCTTTATTAGACCACCTCATTAATAAAAGAGAATATGAATTCCTCCTTCCAAAATTCCCGAGACGCGCAACCTTTTACAGGTTGCCTAAAATTCACAAAGGGACTTCCCCTCTAAAAGGTAGACCAAAAGTCTTGGGCATAGATAGTCTGACTCAAAACCTTGGGATATATGTAGATAAAATATTACGAGTCTTTGTTAGTGGTCTGCCATCATATGTCAGAGATACTTCGGATCTACTGTTAAAACTGGAGGGGGTAACTATTGACCAGGATGTCCTCTTGTGCAGTATTGATGTAGAAGCATTGTACTCATCCATTCCCCATGAGAAGCGAATGGGGGCAGTAAGCTATTTTTTGGAAACTAGGGGTACTCAATATGGTAGGCATAATCAATTATCTTAGAGCTTCTAAGATTCTCCCTTGAAAATAACATCTTTGTCTTTGATGGCAGGATCTACCACCAGCTCAGGGGCACAGCAATGGGGAGCCCAAGTGCTCCCACATATGCAAATGTGTTCCTGGGCTGGTGGGAGGATGTGTTTGTCTTCTGTGATGAATTACAGATGTTTACTGAGAAAATTTTACTTTGGATACGGTATATAGACGACATCCTGATCTTATGGAAAGGGGAAGGGAAATTCTTTGAGGAATTTGTAAATAAGTTAAATCAAAATGAGATGGGTCTAAAATTCACTTTTGAATGGAATGAATTTGTAATTCCGTTCCTTGATCTATTAATTTCTAAAAATCCTGATTGCTCTCTAAGCACAAAAGTGTTCAGGAAAGCACGTCTACAAATAGCCCTTTGAGATGGGACAGTTGAAATCCGAAGTCCCTAATTAAAGGAATACCAAGGGGACAGTATCTCCGCCTGAGACGGAACTGTTCTGAACTACATACATTTAAAGTTCAAGCTAAGGACCTGAGGGATAGGTTTCGAGCAAGAGGATATCCGGATCCTCCCTTGAAAGAGGCTTACATTAAATCTTTGAGAGAGGAGAGAGTCAGTCTCCTTGTTCCTAGGAACGAGCGAGATATCCCTGGAAGGGAAAATAGAGCTGATCTGAGGATCATATGGGAGTATAATGAAAATGCATACCAAATTAGAAAAATGATTAAAAAATATTGGAAACTGTTGTTGCAGGATGATGATTTGAAGGTCATCCTTCCAAGTGTCCCACAAATTACATATCGGAAGGGTAAAAGCCTCCATAATAGGCTAGTGAGGAGTCATTTTAGTCGACCAGCACCAAGAGAAAGCTGGTTGAGACGACAGCCAAATGGATGTTTCAACTGTGGCAATTGTAAATTTTGCAAATTTGTGATTAATTGTAAAGAGTTCACGGGAAACAGTACGGACCGTTCCTTTCAAATTCGCCACTTTATCAACTGCCAATCAATGGGAGTGATCTAAATGGCTACATGCCCCTGCCCGTTGAAATATATTGGTAAAATGAAACAAGAATTTCGTAGAAGGATTGGAGATCATATTGGAGACATAAGGAGAAAGATGGATACACCCATTGCAAGACATATAAATGAGAAACATGGAGGGAAGATGGAGTGCATACACTTCAGGGGTATAGATTTGGTAAGACCCCTAGTGCGAGGAGGGGATTGGGATAGGATGATCTTACAACGGGAGAGTCAATGGATTTACAAATTAGACACAGTTCAACCTTTGGGATTAAATGAACAGTGCTCTTTTGCATGCTTCCTGTAGCAGTTTATTTGACATTAATATATCAAACTCAGTCATGAAAAACATGAGAGATTCCCTATTCTACATGTGATTAATAGAAAGGGTCAATACGTCATAATTTAAAACACTGAATGCACATTAAATGAATTATATGTAGGGATGGGGCCATCTACATATGCATTGAAAACATAATATAGTCCGGATAATGATTTAAATCACAACATATTCTGTGGGGTGATTCATGAGAAGAAAATATAGTGATTTTTGTCATTAGAGTACTCACTATACATGTGTATGGCGATTCATGTGTGGATGTGGTGTCTTTTTGGAGAACAACCACATCTAAATATTGTTGTTTTTGATGGCTCAAATAACCCCTAATGGAAAAGCTGCGGCTCTGGACGGAATAGTGCGCGCACGCGCGGTGGCTTATTAGAGATCAAATGGCGCCACTTTTGTATATCCGCACAGGCGCAGTAGTGCACGAATGCGCGGTCATTTATGACATATCAACGGCGCCATATCTGTACATCCGCGCAGGCGCCTAAGGACTTATGGCCACAGGCGCCGGCATTGGTATCTCGCGCAGTCGCAATGCCATTGAATAGACTAGCAGCGCCATCTTTGATAATCCGCGCATGCGCAATGCAGTTTCTTGGACGCCGAATATCGTGGATGAAGTTTCAGTAGCCACAGACGTTTGGTGAGTCTGACTAAGTGTTAGCGACTAAGACATGTGGATGCTTCATCCCTATGAATAAAGTCTGCAGTGCTGGTATGAGAATGACGGGCTGTTCACCGCATGGTGAGAATAACTGCGGGGGAGGGGCATTTGGATATATATATCTCTGCCCCCTTAGAGACTACTGAACTTGGGATAACACCACCCTCTAGGATTTGGGTCGGATTGACCCCGATAGGAACACCTTTCCTGTCACTCTCCAGTAAATACACCTGCCTTTAGATATATTGACAAGGTAAAGTTAATGTGTTGATAATATGGTGTCTGTGGACTTTTTTTTATAGGGAGACCTTTCCTGGATATATGTAATTTTGAAACCATCGGATGCTTGTGGTATGTAATACCCCATTCTGGGAAATATGTTACCAGATATTTGCTTTGGACCCCACTGATGAGTCCGAATAGAATGAAACGCGTATGTGGATGGTAACAACTATAATTTGACATAAGCATTGTCCATTTTTCTTGCTACTACTCTTTTTGCACGGGTATTGGCGTATGTGCTTCTACTTGTGTATAGGTTTTTATATAATATATGTGTTTGGTTTAGTTATGTCAAGAAAGTACGCATATATATTTTAGAGATTAGCAATAGTAAGTATTGGTCTCTCATAGTTGCTACTCAGGAGACTGCCATTGGGTTGCAGGGTCGCCCTTTTCGGGGCGGGGTCTCCGTGTAGGACAGTACTCCTGTGTGATAGGAAGGTGTCAACAATATTGTGGTAATGTAGGTAGTTGACATTATTTAAAATAATTATTTTAGGAATAAGAATTTAAATAAAAATTATGTATTAGTAGGAATTATTATTTGTTATAATTCCAAGTAAATTGGGACATTTTTGAATTAAAATATAAGTGTAACTCCTATCACAGGGTCAGACCACATAGAGGTCAGACACCAGATCAGGTATAACCTACAACACTGCCATATAGAGACCACCTGGTGGTCAGACACCAGCTCAGGTAAAACATAAAACACTGCCATATAGAGACCACATAGTGGTCAGACATCAGCTCAGGTATAACCTATAACTCCGCCATATAGAGACCACATAGTGATCCGACACCAGCTCAGGTATAGACTACAACACCACCATATATAGACTACATAGTGATCCGACACCAGCTCAGGTATAACCTGCAATACCACCATATAGAGACCATATAGTGATCCGACACCAGCTCAGGTGTAACCTACAACACTACCATATAGAGACCACATAGAGGTCAGACATCAGCTCAGGTGTAACCTACAACACCACCATATAGAGACCACACAGAGGTCAGATACAGCTCAGGTATTAACCTACAACACCACCATATAGAGACCACATAGTGATCAGACACCAGCTCAGGTATAACCTGCAACATCGCCATATAGAGACCACATAGAGGTCAAACACCAGCTCAGGTATAACCTACAGCACCGCCATATAGAGACCACATAGATGTCAGGCACCAGCTCAGGTATAACCTTACAACACCACCATATAGATATCACATAGAGGTCAGACACCAGCTCAGGTATAACCTACAACATCACCATATAGAGACCACATAGAGGTCAGACACCAGCTCAGGAATAACCTACAAGACCACCATATAGAGACCACATAGTGGTCAGACACCAGCTCAGGTATCACCTACAACACCATCATATAGAGACCACATAGAGGTCAGACTCCAGCTCAGGTGTAACCTAAAACACTGCCATATAGAGACCACATAGAGGTCAGACACCGGCTCAGGTATAACCTACAACACCACCATATAGAGACCCCATAGAGGTCAGACACCAGCTTAGGTATAACCTACAACACCACCATATAGAGACCACATAGAGGTCAGACAGCAACTCAGGTCACATCACATTACAGTGAATACAGCACTGTTCAAATATAGAAGTAAAATAACCCCTGAAATCAGGGACTCACCGGAGACGTCATATCTGATGAGTCGTTCTCTTCTCTCATGAGTCGTTCTTATTCCCTTTTCTTCTACATCCGTTCCACACCGCCATGATGACTTGCCCCAGTCACAACTCATTCCTGCAGAAATTACACACAAATATCTTAGAATCCTCAATTTTCCAGCACCTCTTTACCTATTCCCACCGCTGTACAAACTTCCCAGGGGTGGGAGAACGGGTAAAAGTCATAACTTAGAGGCCTAGTATTATAAGGGGTTGGAAGGTGGGGAGAGGACTAACCCCCTGGAGATAATGCTACAACTATGGGCTGCTTCCCTCTCAGTTATATTACCAGGTACGTAGGCAAATAGGAAAGGCCCCAGGTAACTAGACAGGCCCTATTTAGGAAGTCAGGGCTCCCCTTTAGGTAGCCAGGGCATCCCTTTAGGTAGCCAGGGCCCCAATAGGTAGTCAGGGCCCCCTATAGGTAGCTAGGGCGCTCCATTCGGTAGTCAGGGCCCCCCTTTAGGTAGCCAGCCCCCCCCCCCCAAGGTAGCAAGGGCCTCATTAGGTAGTCAGGGCCCCCTTTAGGTAGCCAGGGCCCCCCTTTAGGTAGCCAGGGCCCCCCTTTAGGTAGTCAGGGCCGGCGCTTGACAGACTTAAGGCGCTCGGCTCTGCTGACACCGCAAGCCAGGTGTAGAACTGCGTGACACCGCTGTTCCCTACACATGTGGTATGATGGAGCAGTACTTGTGGAGGCTGAGATGATGATGGTGGTGGAGGAGGAGGAGGCGGACATTGGCGCAGGAGCCGCAGTTTGACAACGTGGAGGAGAAAGCGGCGTCTCCTGTCCAAGTTGTTGGTGTGCCTGGGCAGGAAGCACATTCACCCAGTGGGCCGTAAAGGACATGTACTGGCCCTGACCGTAGTTACAGCTCCAGACGTCCGTGCTGCCGTGCACCTTGGAAAAAACCGATAAGCTCAAGGACTGGCCCACCTTCTGTTCTACATATTTATAAGGTGCTGGTACTGCCTTTTTGGAAAATAAATTATGGCTTGGAACTCTCCATCTCGGCTCGGCACAAGCCATTAGTTCTCTGAACGGTGCAGAGTCCACCATTTGGAAAGGGAGGGACTGCAGTACCAACAACTTGGACAGGAGCACAGTCAGCTTCTGCACCTTAGGATGGTTGGACGCATACTGTTGTCTCTTTGCAATCGCCTCGCTGAACGACTGCTGGCACCATGAGTATCGAGGAGCAGGAGCATCTGGACCGGGAGATGATGTCAAAGAGAAACAGCTCCCTTCTGCAGAGGTGGTGGAGACTTTACTGTCTGCCATTGCATGCGGGCCACAGGGCGCTGCTGCTGCTGTTGCTGCGGCGGCAGTAAGGACCACCACTAGTGTTGAGCGATTATTATCGATAAAGTTGAAATCGGCACGATATTTACGTTGATCGGATTTTTTAGATCAAGCTATAATTTAGGTTAAAATCTGTGCATAATCTATTAGTATTGCGCCATTTTCGGCGCTTCGTGTCATTTTGGCGGCCAGCAAATCAGCTTACAGAATAGAGCAGGGTGAGAGGTGTGTGCGACGTCATGACTGGGATGTGTATGGTTGCGATTGGCTGGAAAAATCACATGACCTCGTTTTACATAGAACAGCAATTCCTGTTCATAATCAGTGTGTGTCAGTATCTCAAAGCAGTAGGACGTGCGCTCTGCCTCTGTGCAAACAGCTCAGCGAAATTATTCTATTTGTTCACAGAGGCAGCTCTACTTATAGCTGTGATCATTAGAACTTAGTTAGATCAGAGATTTGCAGATTTTAGGTAGTTAGGCAGAGAATTTTAAAGGAGCATCTACCGCTGTAAAGTCATAATAAATACCTTTTATTATCCGTATACATTTCAGATACGTGTTTTTTCACTTTGGCACAGGACAGCTTTGTTGATAGAGCCACCTTGCAGTTAAATTTGAATCCAGCAATTTTGTAGTCACCACAGGTGAATTGATAGGTGCCAAAAATACCTTTTATTATCCGTATACATTTCAGATACGTGTTTTTTCACTTTGGCACAGGCCAGCTTTGTTGATAGAGCCACCTTGCAGTTAAATTTGAATCCAGCAATTTTTTAGTCACCACAGGTGAATTGATAGGTGCCAAAATACCTTTTATTATCCGTATACATTTCAGATACGTGTTTTTTTCACTTTGGCACAGGCCAGCTTTGTTGATAGAGCCACCTTGCAGTTAAATTTGAATCCAGCAATTTTGTAGTCACCACAGGTGAATTGATAGGTGCCAAAAATACCTTTTATTATCCGTATACATTTCAGATACGTGTTTTTTCACTTTGGCACAGGCCAGCTTTGTTGATAGAGCCACCTTGCAGTTAAATTTGAATCCAGCAATTTTGTAGTCACCACAGGTGAATTGATAGGTGCCAAAAATACCTTTTTTTATCCGTATACATTTCAGATAACTGTTTTTTCACTTTGGCACAGGCCAGCTTTGTTGATAGAGCCACCTTGCAGTTAAATTTGAATCCAGCAATTTTGTAGTCACCACAGGTGAATTGATAGGTGCCAAAAATATCTTTTATTATCCGTATACATTTCAGATACGTGTTTTTTCACTTTTGCCCATTCCAGCTTTGTTGATAGAGCCACCTTGCAGTTAAATTTGAATCCAGCAATTTTGTAGTCACCACAGGTGAATTGATAGGTGCCAACAGTACCTTTTATTATCCGTGTACATTTCAGATACGTGTTTTTTCACTTTGGCACAGGACAGCTTTGTTGATAGAGCCACCTTGCAGTTAAATTTGAATCCAGCAATTATGTATTAACAACAGGTGAATTGATAGGTGCCAAAAATACGTTTTATTACCCGTATAGATTTCAGATACGTGTTTTTTGCACGTTTGCCCAGTCCAGCTTTGTTGATAGAGCCACCTTGCAGTTAAATTTGAATCCAGCAATTTTGTAGTCACCACAGGTGAATTGATAGGTGCCAAAAATATCTTTTATTATCCGTATACATTTCAGATACGTGTTTTTTTCACTTTGGCGCAGGCCAGCTTTGTTGATAGAGCCACCTTGCAGTTAAATTTGAATCCAGCAATTTTGTAGTCACCACAGGTGAATTGATAGGTGCCAAAAATAGCTTTTATTTATCCGTATACATTTCAGATAGTGTTTTTTCATTTTTGCCCAGTCCAGCTTTGTTGATAGAGCCACCTTGCAGTTAAATTTAATACAGCAATTTTGTAGTCACCATAGGTGAATTGATAGGTGCCAAAATACCTTTTATTATCCGTATACATTTCAGATACGTGTTTTTTCACTTTTGCCCAGTCCAGGTTTGTTGATAGAGGTACCTTGCAGTTAAATTTGAATCCAGCAATTTTGTAGTCACCACAGGTGAATTGATAGGTGCCAAAAATACCTTTTATTATCCGTATACATTTCAGATACGTTTTTTAATCACTTTGGCCAAGTCCAGATTTGTTGATAGAGCCACCTTGCAGTTAAATTTGAATCCAGCAATTTTGTAGTCACCACAGGCGAATTGATAGGTGCCAAAAATAACTTTTATTATCTGTATACATTTCAGATACGTGTTTTTTTCACTTTGGCACAGGCCAGCTTTGTTGATAGAGCCACCTTGCAGTTAAATTTCAATACAGCAATTTTGTAGTCACCACAGGTGAATTGATAGGTGCCAAAAATACCTTTTATTATCCGTATACATTTCAGATACGTGTTTTTTTTCACTTTGGCACAGGCCAGCTTTGTTGATAGAGCCACCTTGCAGTTAAATTTCAATACAGCAATTTTGTAGTCACCACAGGTGTATTGATAGGTGCCAAAATACCTTTTATTATCCGTATACATTTCAGATACGTGTTTTTTTCACTTTGGCACAGGCCAGCTTTGTTGATAGAGCCACCTTGCAGTTAAATTTCAATACAGCAATTTTGTTTTGATTTGAGGGATTTGAGAATAGCTGTGATTTGCCGTCTTTTAATAAGAGACGTTCCAAAACTCTTCCATACCCTCTCAAATTTTATCTTTCTGAACATGGAGCGAAATGCAGGTGGTAAGCGAGCAAAGAGGGGGGTAGGACATGGAGGTAGAGGTACGAGAGAAGGTGCTCCTTCCAGTGCTGGTGACAACACGCATGCCAGCGGATCGTCGGTTGCAGGACCGTCAGGCCTGTCATCGCTGGGTCAGGGCCCTGTGAATCTCAGTAACGAACAGCGTCGGCAATCTGTTCTTCAGTGGTTAATGCAACCTGCATCCAGCAGTCTTACCTCCTCGTCCTCCCAGTCACAGCCACAAATGTCGTCATCAGCATCATCATCATCCGTCCAACATGAAGCTAAGGCAGCCCAAATGTCAACTCGTGTACCCACCACTGTGGATAATCCATTTTCTGAAGACCTCTTTGATGACAAAATGCGGTTGGGTCAGAAGGCATGTTAAAAGATCAAGAGGCAAAAGAGGATTATTATGTCTGCTCAGACCCCCAGTTACTGATGTCATCAGAGCAGGAGAAGGAAGCCGGTCAATCGTCAAAAATACCGGGCAGTTGGCAACGCCTTGCAGTGCCTCTTGCCTGTAGCCTGCAGCTCCTGAATGCAGAAAGTCAGGACGGCCAAGTCACCTGTGTTGATGATGATGATGATGACGACATTGCAGATCCATCGTGGTCTTTTCCGCAGAATTTGCTTGCGAGCGCTTCATCACTGGACGAGGAGGAAGACGATGGGGTAGTGTCAATACGGGTCCCGCCACAAAAAGGGAGGGGTGGTCACAGAAGTCCGCTGATATGATTCCGCCAGCCACGGTCAGTGCAAACCCCGCTCCTCGCTTATCGCCGTCAAAAAGGTCCAGGACCTCTCAAGCCTGGGCCTTCTTTGAGCAAGCCTCTGATTCACCCAGCGATGTCATATGCCGCCTTTGCTGTAAATGCATAAGTAGAGGCAAGAATCTTAGGTGTTTAACCACCACCAACATGTCTAGTCACATGTAGCAAATGCATGAGTTGTAATGGAGGCAACACTTGGCCAAAAAAGGACAGACCGACACCGGGCTTCCAACCACTCTGCCTCCGCCTCCTCCTCCTCCGCCACCACCAAGCGTTCCTCAGCTGCCCATGTCTCTCAGAGTCATGATCAGGGATCAGCTTCCGCTTCAGCCTCCACCGTCGCCCGAGTACCACCAGCACCACCAGAGACCCATCCTACCCCTTCTCCTCCCGCCAGTTTGACGACCTGCACGCCGTACAGCGGCCAGTCTAGCAGCCAGCCTTCTGTCTTCCAGGTTTGGGAGCAGAAGAAACACTTTAACCCAAACCATCCCAAAGCCAAAAGCCTGAATGTCGGCATTGCCAGGCTTTTGGCCTTGGAAATGTTGCCTTTCCGTCTGGTGGACACAGATGGTTCCGCCACGTCATGGCCCTCGCCTGCCCCCAATACCAGATGCTGAGCAGGTATTTCTTTGCCAGAAAAGCCGTCCCTGCCCTGGCCAGCCACGTGTCATCTAAAATTTCAAGCGCTTTGTCTGCATCTGTGTCTGGAAAAGTCCATCTCACCACCGACACATGGACTAGTAAGCACGGCCAAGGCCGCTATATCTCTGTGACAGCTCACTGGGTGAGCTGGGTGGATGTCTCTGGGGGTGACGGTGGCTCTCATGCTCGGCGCACGCTCTTCAAAACCGCAGGGGTGGCGCAGGGCTCTTTCCCCCAAGGTCCTCTGGTGGCATCACGGGCCCAGAGAAACCAGGCCATGTTGAAATCAATCTATCTTGGAGACCGTCCACAAACAGGTCAGGAGCTGTGGACGGCTCTCCGCAACGAGACCGAGCGCTGGCTGGGTGACAAGAACCTTGTGCCAGACAAGGTGGTGTGTGATAACGGTCGAAATCTGCTGGCCGCCCTTAAGATCGGTAGGCTGGAGCATATCCCTTGCCTGGCACATGTCATGAACCTCATCGTCCAGAAATTTCTAAAGCGCTACCCGGGTCTGGACTGCCTGCTGAAGAAGGCTCGAGATCTGAGTTCGCACTTCCGGCATCCGCACCCTGCTTCGTCCCGCCTGGCTGCATTGCAGCGTCAGCTCGGCCTCCCCGTCAACCGTCTCATTGTTGACGTGGCAACACGCTTGAATTTCACCCTCCACTTGATCCAGAGATTGTGGGAGCAGCGCAATGGCATTACGCAGTTCGAAGTGACACATGGCCTGACAAGCAGCGGTGCGGACCTCGGGGTGTTGAGCCACCGAGAGTGGAGGCAGGTGAAAGTGCTCTGCACCATCCTTGCCAGTTTTGAAGAAGCCACCAAAATGGTCAGTGCAGATGATGCCCTTGTCAGCATGAGCATTGTGGTGATCTTAGTTCTGGAACGATCGTTGGACACTCTGAAACATCAGGTCCCGCCATTGACGGAGGAGGAGACGGACACAGATGCGGACACAGAGCCTTTCTCTCCGTCGAATCCACAAGGCCCGACAGTTTCTCAATTTTAGCGGTCTTCATTAGACAGTAGTTCGGGGTCCAGGGCTAGTGCAAGGCGGCGCCTCAGCTCTCAGGGTGCATCATCTGAGGCAAGTCAGGGATGTGTTGAAGCTGGATACAAATTTCACAATTTGAGGCTTAAAATTTTCTGTGGCTGGAGTCACTATGGGGTCGCATCATTTGATCTCCAGGGGAGTCTGTCCCTAATCACTGAAGAAGGATTTGGAGAAAAAATGAAACCAATGAATTGATTGGCTGAATCACACTCAGAAGCCAGGAGGGCAAATGTCTTCTCAAATAAGAAGTGTTTTGGGGATGATTAGGACATTTTTATTACTTATGAGGTGTGCGGATGATTTAACACCATCTACACGTGTAAAAAAACACCTTTAAAAACTGCAGGGAGGGGTGTATGTTGTATGTTATCACACTTGAAAAAAAAAGCAAAATGATAATAATGTAAAACTATAAATAAAACTTCCCTAAATAAATTCTGTAAACAAATGTCAGTTACCAAAAAAATATAATAAATGACAGTCACTGTACAAAATAGCATAGTGCGCTTTGTGATCTGTGGGTCAAACAGGTTTAGGGGTCATGCTGTGGTACAGGACAGGTATAGTCAATATCCAGTTCAAACTAAAATGGTGGTTCAAAGACTCCTATTTCCGGCACTTTTTAAATCTGGGGGTCATGCAGGTTTGGGGCTCATGCTGTGGCCCAGGACAGGTATAAATGTCCAGTGAAACTAAAATGGTGGTTCAAAGACTCCTTTTTCTGGCACTTTTTAAATCTGGGGGTCATGCAGGTTTGGGGCTCATGCTGTGGCCCAGGACAGATATAGTCAATGTCCAGTGAAACTAAAATGGTGGTTCAAAGACTCCTTTTTCCAGCACTTTTTAATCTGGGGGTCATACAGGTTTAATGGTCATACTGCGGTCCAGGACAGGTATAGTCAATGTCCAGTGAAACTAAAATGGTGGTTGAAAGACTCCTTTTTCCGGCACTTTTAAATCTGTGGGTCAGACAGTTTTAATGGTCATACTGTGGTACAGAATAGGTATGGTCAATGTCCAGTGAAACTAAAATGGTGGTTGAAAGACTCCTTTTTCCGGCACTTTTAAATCTGGGGGTCATGCAGGTTTGGGGCTCATGCTGCATTCCAGGACAGGGATATTCAATGTCCAGTTCAAGTAAAGTGATGGTTCAAATCATACTGCCTTCTGGCACTTTTTAATTTGTGGGTCATGCAGGTTTAAGGGTCATGCTGTGGTACAAGACAGGGATAGTGAATGGTCTGTGACTTTTTTTCTGTGACTTTTATAACCTAATTGTGTTGCCTAAGATGTAGTACGTATCCAGTTGACTATTGTGGATGTTAATTCCAGCTTCTCCAGCCCTGCTTGGGTGTAAGAATGAAGGTGTTGTTGCTCTCCCATAGACCTTAATGGTCATCGGCGATAATCTATTATCGACTATTGGAAATCGTCTTGATAATTGCCGATATCGACTATCGACCCGATGACGATAGTCAACGGAATCGCTCATCACTAACCACCACATCTTAGCCACGTTTCTCCCAGGTCACCGGATGGTGACGCTGCATGTGTTGACGCAGGGCCGTGGTGCCGTTAGCTCCCTGGCCACGCTTTACTTTCTGCCTACAGATTCTACATATACACATATTCGGCTCCTCCGGTGTTTTAGCAAAGAACTGCCACACCGCCGAGTATCGGATTTTACCGGCAACACTCCGCACTGAGTGACTACTACCGCCGCTGCCTCACTGAGCCCCTGTGACGCTACTTTCTTGGACCTGCGAAGTGGGTTTTTTTACCCCGTGGCCGCTTGGCTCCCGACCTCACACTGCTGCTATCCTGCTGACTCACGGCCACACAACCGACTTTCTGGCTGCGCCGCTGCCTGAGAGCGCAAGCTGACGCCCTCTTCTCCTGACGATGATGCCCTTGCCTCACCTGGCTCCCAAGTGCGGTCGGCTACATCATCATCTATTTGTGTTTCATCGTCACTGCTGTCCTCATCACCGGTCTTGGTATGCAGCAGCTGACCCCTCACTACATGACCTCCCATGCCACTCTCCACATCTATACTTTGCCGCCTACTGCAAGAAGCAGGGGATATTGGCCAAATTTCTTCGCTGCCAAGTAGCTGCTGTATAGTGGCGCTGAGCCCAGACCACATAGTAGAACTCTGGCTGAGGGAACCAGATGGGACAGAGGCGGGTTGAGGACAGGTGAGGGCCGCTGACCCGCTCCCGGGCCATGCCAACTAAGGGTTGTGTCTGACGTTCCCACCGACTATTGGCTGGGGTTATCAGATGTCATCTGGGAGGAAGTGGATGACCTAGTCAACCAATCAAAAACCCATTGGGTTGCTGAACACACTTGGTCGCTAGATGACCCCGGGCAGTTGTAGCCTCACGATTTGACCTCTGCTGTGACGTCCCCTTGCTGTGCTGCGACCTGGGCCTGCTCCAGGAATGTTTGTGCCACTGCCACTCGAAGGTGAAGAGCCTGCCACCTCTCTATCTGACGTACTGTTTGTTCTAAAATGTACAGACACTGTTTGATGAAGATATCTGTATATGATAAATACACACCCTGTATTCGACTCCAAATGAACCCAGTAACAAGCCCTTTGGGGAACCCTTGGATATAAATTGCGCTCCACAAATGGCCAGGAAAAATTTACTTGTATATGTCGTTTAAAAACCTTTAATTTTACTGAATATAAAAGCACAAACAGGCTTTAATTAACCTTCGGATTGAATTATGTACAGGCAAAAATTGCTTCTTTTGGCGGTGAAAAGAAGGTTTCTTTTAGTCACCACAACAGCAGAACAACGCTTAATTAACCCTGGATGTAAATTGCGCAAAAGAATTGAGCAAACCAAAAACTACCAGCTTTGTAGCATGTTTACAATGGCGTGTATTTTACGGTACACAGCAAGAGAAAAACTTGTAATTAACTTTGGTTATGAATTATGCTACAGGAAAAATGTCTTTTTTGCTTTGAAAAAGAAGTTTCTTTTAGTCACCACAAAAGCAGAAAAAAGCTTTAATTAAACCCTGGATGTAAATTGCGCAAAAGAATTGAGCAACCAAAAACTACCATCTTTGTAGCGTGTTACAATGGCGTGTATTTACGGGACACAGCAAGAGAAAAATTTAATAACCTTGGTTATGAATTATGCTACAGGAAAAATGTCTTTTTGGCTTTGAAAAGACGGTTTCTTTTAGTCACCACAAAAGCAGAACAACGCTTAATTAACCCCTGGATGTAAATTTCGCAAAATAATTGTGCAACCCAAAAATAAGTGGTATTTGGATTGTAAAACGCTGTTTTTTTAAAGAAAACAACAGGAACAGGCTTTGTAACCTTGGTATTTAATGTTTAAGAAAAAGTTTTTTTAAATGAGGGTTGCCCCCCCGGAAAAACCA
>JAODAL010049863.1:0-27850 GCA_025379985.1 Phyllomedusa bahiana | reverse complement strand
AAAACAAACGTTAAGAGAAGCAGTCTGAGACAAGCTGTGACACCCCCCAAAAATCGCTGTATAAAAATTAGTTCTTTAGTAAGAGATATCATTAGCATCCGTGGCAGCACCTTTCCTAATCAGTACAGTGAGAGCGGTATGAGCTCCCAGCGTCGCGCCCGGACTTATATAGTGCGGTGACGTCACAGAATCCCGCCGGTCTCTGATTGGCTTCCTCTCTGCACATGTCATGTAGGCTATGCCCTTCTTCCTCCCAGAGTTCTTTACCCCATGTAACGCCATGTGCTCGCAGCTATTTTATCAATCAAAAGCACACTTCGTTCACGCGAAGTACCCCAAAGTTCGACTTCGTTCCGAACCAAAGTTTTCCTTAAATTCTAAACGAATTCCACTTAGTTAGTATCGATTCGCCCATCTCTAACCATCACGTCCTTATGCTTAAGCAACAATGGAATATTTTGCAAAGGATATTGTGACATTATGCCATAAACTCTTAGGGAATGGGCTCAAGGAGCTCAGGTTCCTTTCCATGTGGACGAGGTGAGATTCTCTTGGTTCAGCTGGCTGACGCTTCAGTTCTACCCAGGTGCCCTTATCCTTGGCTCGCACTTTCCTTGCCTCGCATGGGAAAGTATCTCTGCTCTGGGAGTGGCGAATGTGCTCCACATGGACGTTGATTCTTTTGGGATGGATTTTACCCTTATCTGCTTGTTCACAATTATACCCACATCATGCTGTGCACCATTGTAGATCCTGACAATCTTGCCATGATAGCATTTATGTGGCATGCCTTTTTGTATGGTGCCCATACCCTTAATGTACACAATGTCGCCCTTCTTGTAGATGCGCATGTATGTTGGCAAAGGCACAGCTCCATGTTTACGGAAGGGTCTGGAGAACATATACCGGGTTCCACGCCTTTTGCCTCTTGTGTTCACCATTTTCGCACCTTAAAGATGGCGAGTCCAGTGAAAAGAGAGAGACCAGCTTCCTTCTCCTTCTCTGAGGGCATGAGCAATTGGGCGTAACAGCAGACAAAATCATCCCCTTTGGCTTCTTGATCTTTTGAAATGCCTTCTGACCCCAACCACATTGTGTCATCAAAGAGCTGTTCAGAATATGAATTATCTAGTGGGATCTGTTTATTGGGTGACACTTGGCCCTTGTTTGTTTCAGTTTGAACTAATGATGATGATGACAACGATATTTGTGGCCACGACTGAGAGGAAGAGGAGTTAAAATCACTGGATGCAGGGTGTGTTAACCACTGAAGAACAGATTGGCGCCGCTCTTCAGAAATGAGACGCACAAGGAACTGATCAAGCGATGACAGGCCTGACAGTCCTTTGACTGACGATGTGCTCACTTGTGTGTTGTCCGGAGCACTGGAAGGAGTGCCTTGTCTCGTACCTATAGCTCCACGTACTACACCCCTCCTTGCTCGCTTACCACCTCTAGTTTGCTCCATGTTCAAAAATATAAAATTTTAAAGAGGGCAAGATGTGTTCACAGTCTCTTATTGAAGAACTGTACTCCAAAGACAGCAAATAACAAGTGTTCTTTAATCCCTATAATTTCCAGCTGGCAAATAGGATTAGAAATATAATTTTTTCTATAGAATATCTGTGAAATGGGGTCTTATGGAAGGACCGTGAAAGCAACACTGCAAAACAGAACTTTTGTGGAATCCCAAAAAAAATGTGCTGCTAGCAAATAGTATTACAAATAGATATCTTTCAATGGAATATCTGTGAACGGTGTCTTATGGAAGAACCCTGGCTGCAAAAGTGCGACACAGAAGTCTTCTTGAATCCCAAAGGTTTACTGTTACCAAATAGTATTACAAATAAACTTCATCTATGGAATATCTGTGAACGGTGTCATATGGAAGAACCCTGGCTGCAACAGTGCGACAAAGAACTCTTCTTGAATCCCAAAAGTTTATTGCTACCAAATAGTATTACAAATAGATTTCTTTCTATGGAATATCTGTTAACGCTGTCTTATGAAAGAACCCTGGCAGCAACACTGCAACACTTGCATTTCTTTCTATGGCAGATTTGCTGTTGGTGTCTTCTGTAGTAGCTGGACCCCCAAAATAGGAGAAATTAACTTTTGGACACTCTGAATAAAGATGGGAAAAATGCAGCCAGCTATACAAAACTATGCACTATACAAAAGCTATACAAAAATCCCTAACTCCCTAATTATTGATGTGTATGATTCCCTAAGCTAGCTGGCCCTCCCCCGACTAAACCAACTAGCAGCTTTTCCTGTGTAAAATCGCTAGAAAATGGTGTTTCTGCCTGCTGGCAAACAAGTATACAGAGGCAGCAGTACAGAGAGTAAGGTCGAAATGGCGTTCAACAGGAAATACAGTGACATACACATAAGTCGGTCATGTGATTTTAGCAGCCAATGAGATCCCTATGCCCTCAGTGGTGAAGTTTTTGACCCCTCTCTATACTCAGTACTGATTGGCTGACCACCAAAACTGAAGGAAGCAGCTGAAAATGGTGCCGAATGCATGTTTGGAAAAAACGTTAAATTTGTCTCGCACTAACCTTTTTCCGAATAGTTCGCTTAACACTAGTTGTAATTGTCTATGAGAGTTCAAAGACGTTTTATAAGAAGTTTGTAATAGTTTAGTCTGGACTAGGTAGTTTTGATAGGATCCCCCACTAAATCCTGGTTTGACCTCAAGGAGTCCGATAAAAGCAAGTCTTTAAATAGAGTCACACATTCATCTTCTCTAAGGTGAGTAATAGCATGTGATATTGTTTTGGGAACACACAGATTGCCAATTATAGGGATAAGTGGACCTCCTATATTAAATATTTTCATTTTTGAAGAATCTATAGGTAGAGATTGCTATCTGAGGGATCATCAGGAGTTTATGAAGAGCTTTCTTGGGGAGCAGTAATTGTAGGGGCCATGGCAGGCCTGCAGTGGAAGCTTGGTGTATATTTGTTTCGATCTGAACCCATTGGCCTTGTGATAATTATCAAGTGTTTGTACTGCAACAGCTGCTAGATAGTAGGCCTGAAAATCCGGCAAGGATAGACCCCACTGAAAGTTTTGGCCTAGTAAGGAAAGTTCTAGATATTCTAGGATGTTTCTGTGCCCATACAAATTGTGAGATGAGCTGTTGTAGGGAAGAAAAGAAGGACATAGGAAGAAGGAGTGGAGTGGTCTGAAAAGGATAAAGGAGATGTGGCAAAGATATTCATCTTTAATATATTTATGCATCCAATCCATGAGATATCCTTTTTATCCCACTTCAATAAGTTCTGTTTAATTGTATAAAGCAAGGGAGCAAAGTTGAAGTTATATATGTTGCTGAGAGCAGCAGGAATCTGGACACCTAAATACTTAAAGGGGTTGTCTCGCTACAATGATTGGGTTTTAATTTAAAGATCTTTAAAAAACAAGCAGCTTTGCAATATATGTTCATTACAAATGTCCTACTGATTTTGAGCTAGCCCTGTTAGTATTACTACATCAGCTTCTCAAATCTCTATAGCAGCCGACCTGTTGATCCTTATCTTACTGGCTGTCAGGTCTGAATGACTCATCACCTTTGAAGACAGGTCGGAGCAGAGAGCCCCTCCAGCACAGAATGCTTCTGTAGTGGAAGGAGGGGGAGGAGGACTCTGGAGTCTGTGTCCTGGATTAACCCTGTGTGTGCCTGCTTCCTCCTGCTCTCTACACAGATAGATGTGACAGCAGTGACCCTGTCTGTTACTATAATCATGATATGTCTTTGGAACTGTGACTATACTAATACTATACAGATCAGGGGGCATGTGAATACTTTATGTTCTCCTGTATTAGGGACACATCCTGAGTATAGTAACACTGCCCTTGTTGTTGCTGGAGATGTGGAGACTTGTAAGCTAAGCTGGGGATATAGGAACACTTCCCATCCTCTCTGCTCTATTCGCACACCACTCACACTCATAGATCAGCCCTCTCCTGCAAAAGACCTAGGCAGACACACACAGGGTGAACTCTGAGAGCAAACCCCCTCCCCCCCCCCCTGTATAGAAGTTACGTAGCTGCCTGTGTGCTGATGGGAGGGGGGAGAGGGAGCAGAACAGACAGACCAAGAAGCACGCCCCTCAGTTCAACTTACCAGGGACACTGACAGGCTGAAAGCTCGTAATGAGACAACTCCTTTAAGGGAGGATGTAGTCCATGAACAAGAAAAATTTGTTTTGAGTCTTGAAAAAGTGGAGTCGAGAAGGTTTAGACTTAGAGCCACACTTTTTGACATATTAATTTTATGGTTACTGTAAGTGCCAAAATTAGATAAAGCCTGAAC
This sequence comes from Phyllomedusa bahiana, assembly GCA_025379985.1. Lineage (NCBI taxonomy): Eukaryota > Metazoa > Chordata > Amphibia > Anura > Hylidae > Phyllomedusa > Phyllomedusa bahiana. Next base: position 23,526 of record JAODAL010049863.1, on the reverse strand, counting down.
TACAGATGAGAGAGAAATACAAGGTGCAAAAATGTGTAAGAGTAGGTAGAGGTAGAGATGAAGAGTCCTCAGCAGTGTGGATCCAATGAAGATGAATAGGCTTCTGGGCTTTTCAGAAATCAACGAGGCCTCTGTGATCTAGGTGTGACAGATGGAAACTGGCGGTGAGGAGTTTTGGGAGTTTCTATTCACTGACATAGTATTCTAATGGCTTTTTTTCCAGCCTGCTGTGATGTGTTTGTAATCACTGATAATACTATAATAACTCCATAAATACCCTATTAAGAACAGGGTTGATGTTAAATGCTGTATTGCTTTTCGAATTTTATATTATTTAAATTATTATTCACTTTATATTATACAACATAATATTAATTTTATATTTTTTTTTATTTAGATTATATAATTTTATATTACTTTAATGTTAAATGATTTAATTTCATATAGTTTGATAATTAACTTTAGTTAGCATGTCCCAGGTTGTCAGGAATTCTGAGGAGTCTTTTCTAGCGTACCAACCATTGCACTTCCAATGCAGCACATTTAGGCTTCGCACCAACATTACTCTGAAATCTATCTATGAAGTGAAAATGTATGAACCGCAGTGCGACGGGTTCATACATACTGGTGCTTTCTTTGCTGCTCTAAAACTATTCAGAACTGTATTTATTTGTAAATGTAACAAAACTTAGCAACATTACCCTACGATCCACCAACCATGCACAAAATGTATCAACCACAGTCTTGCGGTTTTTGAAATATTTGGAAAGGTATGTTTTGTTAACCACAGTTAATGAACTAGTTAATGCACAGTTAATACATACTAGCGCATTTTACGCTTCTCTAAAGCTATTTAGAACTGACATGTCTGCACCAAGTTCATACATGACGCCCAAAGTGTGTCATTTTCACCCAAAATTCTGGAGGAAAACACCACAAATTAGTTACACTATGTCTCCTAAGTATAGAAGTAGCTTATGAGTGGACCTTAACAGCTGTTTAGGCACACAGCAGTGCACAGAAGAATAATTTAGCTTATTCAGATTTTGGTGCAAAGGTTTTAAGTTTTGTGCAGAGACCAGATCTTAAACCCAATGAGCATCTTTAGGGGCTGTTCACATGGCATGTTTGGATCCGTGTTGGATCCAAAAATGCTGCAGCAATCGGATCCTAAACAGATCCAACACGTTTCCAACACACAGCTGCGTGTTTAGATACGTGTTGGATGCAGCAGGATCTATAGTTTAAAATCGTGAAAGACGCAATGAGACATGCACCGGCGATCACTCGTGTAAACGCCGATGCGTGTTTCTAGTTAAAAGCAATGTAAATCATATTGCTATTTATTAGATACATGCTTGGGTCTATTTGGATTTCGACAGATGGATCTAAACATGTATCTAAAAGTGTATGTTCACATGGACCCAAGACGCCGTGTGAATGCACCCTTAGGATGAATTGGCATGCTAATTGTATGCCAGACCTTCTTATTCAACATCATGTTACCGAAGGGGTACACATTTCCTCAGACACACTCCAAAATCTTGGGCAAAGCTTTCCTAAAAAAGTGTAAAGTTGTTGCAGTAGCACAAAGTGGTGCTAAGGTGTAAATTAACACTCTACTTTTTGTAAGTGTGATAGTCAGATGTTCACATTCTTTTGGCCATATAGGACCTTTTGTATGAAAACTGTCTAGTGTCTTTGTTGCCCATAGCAAGCAATCAGAGTTCAGCTTTCATTGCGTATAGTGCGCTAAAGAAATAAAAGTTGAGCTGTCATTGGTTTCTATGGGCAAAAAAGGCAGTCTTAAGGCTAGACAGTTTTCATACATAAGGCCCTTAGTATATATTTAACAAATAATGACACAGTAGGCTTTATGATTACTTTATCATAGTGAAACACATCTTTAGAGAGAAAAGGAAAGAGATAGAGAGTGTCAGAAAAATAATTTTTGTCATAAAACCACAACTAAGCCTCAACCATCCTTACACAATAAAGTGCGTTTAATAACATTTTTCATGTCTCTGTTTCTTAAAGAATATATAAGAGGATTTAGCATAGGTGTAACCATTGTATAGCAGCCAGACACAATTTTGTTATAGTCTGATGAATTATTGTAATTTGGTCTTACGTACATGACTATTAAACTACCAAAGAAGATTCCCACAACTGTGAGGTGAGAAGCACAAGTAGAAAAAGCCTTATATTTCCCTCTTGTAGTTGGAATTGCAATAACACTTTTTATGATCATTGAGTAGGACAAGATAATAAGTGTTAATGGGCTCATGATCATACTAGTAGCAACAACAAAATTGATTTGTTCTACCATTTGTGTGCCTGTGCATTAAAGCTTTAACAATGGTGGAGCGTCACAAAAAAAGTGGTTGACAATATTGGGGCCACAGAAGTGCATTTGACAAAGTAAAATCAGAGGTGGTAGGTTAGCTATTAGAGATACTAGCCACACTCCTCCTATCAAGGAAACGCATGTTATATAATTCATGATAGATAAGTACTGTAAAGGACTGCATATCGCAACATAACGGTCAAATGACATAATTGCCAAAGTAAGGCATTCTCCTGATCCAAGGCATATATGTAGAAAGAACTGAGCAATGCATCCAATGTAAGAGATTGTATAAGTTTTGATGAGAAAAGTAGCAAGCATCTGAGGGACAATGTTTGTTGTGTAAAAGATATCAATCACTGAAATATTTGCAAGAAAGAAATACATAGGCAAATGAAGGCGATTTTCTTTCCAAACCATAAGAATAATAAGTACATTTCCAAACACTGTTATTATGTAAATTAATAATGCTATGATAAAAGTAAATGTATTTAATCTCTGCAAGCTGGGGAAGCCAAGTATTATGAATGAAGATACATATGTATTATTGTTGCTTTCCATTAGTAAAATTCACTATAAATCTAAAAGACAATACAAAATAAAATACTTTCTTTTTAAATATAATACCGATACTTACAACAGTAAGAGCTATTTTATTTTAGACATTTTGTAGATGCAACCAAAACAACCCCCAATACTTCCTAAATAGATCTGTAGTTCATATTCACTTAAAATATTTAATTTTATCTAAAAAAGAATCTAAAAAATCTAAAATTTATTTTTATTTAATAACAGAGTAAAATTTTAAAGCAGAAAAAAAAGACATCCATCCAGTTCAGACTGTTAGCTTTCAATGCTGAAGGTTAAAAAAACCTCCATTAAGTAGAGTTCAACTGTTCTTATCTTAGAGAGGAAAAAATATTTTCTAACTCTTAATTTGCTAATCAGAAAAAAAATCCTTGGATCAATGACCTTTCTTGAAAAGCCAAGTCATTATAACTTGCATGGTAAAAACAATGATGAGAATGAAAGATTGTAGAAATATACATACAAAGATCAAAACAATACCAAACACATTTAAGACACATAAATAGCTTCATGAAAACCTTTTTTGGTTGTTCATTTGTTTTCTAAATTCAAATTCAGGAAGAACTAAAATTTTATTACATTTTGATTCTGTGTGAAAGTCCTCTACTTAGCTGCTGGTGCTGCTAAATCTCAAATAAATCCGTTGCACTGACCCTTCCCTCACTTCTCTGGTTGTTAGAAATAGCAGCAGGGAGAGGGAAGAGATAGTAGACTGCAGATCACAGTGCGGAAAGACAATGTGTAGGTAGAATTACTTATGCTATTTACAAATGTAGAAAGAAAGCAGAGAATCCATTACAAACTGTAGGCATCTCAAAATACAGCTCTGGAAAAAATTAAGAGACCACTGCAAAATTTTCAGTTTCTCTGATTTTTCTCTTCAATGGTAAATTTTTGGAGAAAAATGTACATTATTATTTTATTATATAAACTACTGACAGCATGTATCTGAATTTAAAAGTAAAATATTTTGTATTTATTTGCAGTATATGAAAAATCTTTAAAATAATAAAAAAGCAGTGCTGTCAGACCTCTAATAATGCAAAGAAAGCAAGTTCATATTATTTAGAAACAATATAAGACTAATGTTTTAAGTCAGGAAGAGTTCAGAAATCAATATTTGGTGGAATAACCATGAATAACCAGCTTGTCCTACTGCAAGATGATTGTGAGGACCACAGCAGTGTTTTTAATACTTTCCTTCATTGAATAAGATTTGGTTCAGGTGATCACCTAATCAGAAGCACATTAAGCAGAATGAGGTGTACTTTGGTTGGAATTCAACTGACACTGGAATGGAATGGCTGTCAGACATGTAGTGATGCTGATTTTTAGAAAACTGTGCAGTTGTTTCTTAATTTTTTCCAGAGCTGTATATGTTTAAGAATATATAAATGTTTTAAAATCAATCAGTAATCCATGGATTTTTGTACAATTTCTATGTAAATATAATACACACTCTGTATCAGTGAAACATTTCTATAATATTTCTTATATTACTGTTCGGGTACCATTAATGTTGCTTTTATGATGAAAATGCCATGAGAGAATTTTACTTTGAAGTCTCTCTTTTTAAAATACTGTAGTGTCATGATGCAATTGCAATTAATTTAATTGCAATGTTAATTATTTTATTTAGATTCCTGTGTGTACAAAAACAATGTAGAGACAAAATAATTATATGGATATAGTATAATAATATCAAACATTCATGTTGCTACTTTTTAAGAATATAACAGCAGATTCCAGCAACATTTCTTCATAAAAGTTCAGTCTTTATTTTTCCATTTTAAAAAGCAAAATTGCTTTAACATACACAGGCCACCATCTTGTGCTACCTACAAGTTTCAGGAGACCACTCCCTTAATCATTGCACACCCAACCTTTTCTTACTGACTCATTTATACTTACAATACCTCAACATGTGAGTATAAAACTAAAACAAAATATTAAAAACTAAACATGGATGGATGTTTCTGAAAAACATCCATATAATACATACATAAATGATGAAAGATTAATATTGATACATAATATCTTGCCTTATATTTAGACAATGAAGTATTTATGTATTCAAATAGAAGATCCAATAGGCTTCTTTGTTCAGGACTTTAGAATTTCTATGGTGTCAAAACACATTTCATCTCTTCATTCAAGTGATATCACAGCATTAAGATTTTTGGTATAGAAAGGGTTGAAAAATTTGGTGGAGACCTGAGAAAGAAACTCCTAAGCAGTGGAGCCTATTGGATCTTCTATTTGAATACAAGAATACTGCATGGTCTTAAATATAGGACAAGATATTATTTATTAGTATTAATCCTTCTTATGTCATGTATATATTTTCCTTTTTTAAAATTGACAAATAAAGATTGAACTTTTATGAAGACATTTTGCAAGAATCTGCTGCTACATTGTTATGTTATCTTGATCAAACTTCAGACTCTTTTTCCACACATCTAAAACCCCAAGAGAAGGTGAACTTTATTTATTATTATTTAAGAGTACCAGGCTAAAATAATTATCTTGTTTAAACAACCCTTGGTAAAATTTGTTTTACTCTTATAGGACAGGGTTGGCACCTTATTGTTTCTCTGTTGTCCAGAGGGAGCACTACCAATGACTTTCTGAGATCAAAAAGATCCTGTGATCAAGTGTCAAACTGGCTAGAAATTCTGGCTGGCTTACCAAGAGTCTTTAAAAACAAAAACTGGTCTAATCTCTTTTTCTGCTTCCTCCTTGCTCTGTTTACATTAAGAAACCACACAATTTAACTGGAATAATGAAGCTCTTGTGGTCACCATTTGGGAATTGTTCAATTATTCAATTGTATAAAGGATGAATTGGCATATTGTGGTTTGCACGCCACAATAGATACTCTTATTAGCAGTAGTAGCCAGATAACTCAGGAAAGCATTAGTCCACATGCATGGAAGCAGGTAGTGATACAGGCACTGGAGATCACAGGCCAGAGTATCTGACACTACAGATTGCAGGATGGAGTAGCAGGCACTGAAGATCACAGGCCAGAGAGGCTGGAACTGGAGACTGCATGCTGAGACAATGGATACTGGAGAAACAGAGACTGGATATACAAGAACACTGGAGTATGGGTGCAATAGACACAAGAACTAAGGAAAATGGAGATAGTGGAGGCATGGGATCACTGAAGCATGGTTAGAGCAGGCACCAGAACTCTGAAGACATGGAAGCTGGAGACACCGGAGATATAGAAGCACTTGGCACAGGAACACTGGAGCATGGGTACACCTGGCAAGTAAAAACTGTAGCATCTGTATGGCTGACATAGGAACATTGGAGCACAGGGACAGCCAGCACAGAAAAATAAGAGCATAGACCCAGCTGGCATTGGAACATTAGAGCATAGGTACAACTGGGATGGGAACACTGAAGCACAGGTACACCTGGCAAAGGAAAACTAGTGCAAGGTTGTGTCTGGCACATGACCATTAAAGAACAGGCATGACAAGCACAGGAAAACTGGAACATGGATATGGCTGGTACAGAAACACTGGAACATGGGAATGGCCAGCAAAGAAACATTGGAGCATGGGTACGGCTATCCTTGGATTGTCAGTATGTATCCAAGGGCTAAAATTTTTTGCCACATTAACACTGCTTGTCTATATATTGACTATAACCATCATAATATTACTGACCAAACCAGTATACAAAGACAAATATTACCAATAGCAACAATACACAAAGACCAAATGATACCAATCATATTGCTACCATATAGTGACTAATACTATCATGCTGTTACTCATCAAATTAATATACCTAGATCAATATCACCAATAACAAAAATATACAAGAACCAGATAATACTGCCAAGTACCACTATCACATATCAACACCATAAAGTGACTTAAAAATAACGCCATACCATCATTGAATATAAACCTTTACACAAAGATCACGATTAACACCATACAGTGACCATATAGTAGTAGGTACCAGTGTACACAGGTTTTATAGACATATACGTTTTTACAGTGCAATTACATCCAGTGACTCGATATTGATATCTTCTATAAATGAAATTCTTCACTTTCCCCTTTCTTCTCCATCCAGTCCAGACCACCATGATGACGTCTTACAGCCACAACTCATCTCTGCAGAATTTACCACACAAATATCTTAGACTCCTCATTTTATCTATCATTTCCCATCTGTGCTGCAATTCTTTATACACTCCCCATCCATAGTGCCCAAATGGTAATAATGACTTCTTTGGTGCCTCACACAGTAACTGTACCCCCAAACAGTTAAAGTGCCCACAGACAATTGTAGACCTATCATTTGTGCCACCAGTAGGTAAACAGATAGACCTCCAATATGGGAGGTAGCCCCCAAAATAGGCAGACAGGTAGGCTGATACTCTATTTAGTTAGGTTAGCCCTCAAAATAAGTTAGGAATAAAGTAGGCAGACTTTTTTCTATTAAGAAGGTAATATCCCCATTAGGTAAATAGATAGGCACCCACTATGTAGTTCAGCCCCCCCATTGTAAGGTAAACCCCCATTAGATAACAAATTTGATATGCTCTCCATTCGGCAGCTAGTTAGGTGGGGCCACTAGCAAGGAAGTAGGTAGCTTTCCTGGAACTCACTACCCCAACATATCAGATTCTCCACCACGTTTACTAGTTTCAAATGCAACCTTAAAATCCATCCCTTCAGGATAGCATACAAACTACAGAAATCCTTCTGCCATTACACCATCATACACACCTCTCCGTCCCCCAACTTCTGTCTCTCCCTTTTCCATTGTAGACTGTAAGCTCTCGCAGGCAGGATCCTCTCCTTCTGTATCAGTGTGTTACTTAATGTAACTGTATTTGTCTAGTATTATTTTTGTCTTATATTATGTACCTGAACCTTTTGGCTTGTGCATCGCTCTGGAATTAATGGTGCTCTGAAATAAATAATCCTCATCATCAATATAGCTGAAGCTGGCAATACACATTTTATTATTCTGGACAGATCCTACAGCAGAAGTCTCATTTTTCTAGGAATTCAGACTGATATCTCTAATCTGAAATATGATATAACAAACAACAGCAGTGGGAACTAGATTAGGTCAGCAGCGGATCTTAGGGTATGTTCACACAGTGTGTTGGGTTCCATGTGAAAATACGCTTTTAGATGTGTGTTTGGGTCCATCTAGACAGACCCAAACACGCATCTAACAATGAGCAGTGTGATTTTACACTGCTCGCAATGAGTTTACATTGCGTCTTACTGATCCGTCCAAAGAATTGACATGTTAATTCTTGGTCCAATAGACTCAGCAAGAGCCCTATATTAAAGCATATGGTGCGATCCTGCTGCATCCAACAAAGATCCAAACATGCAGCTGTGTGTCGAATCCGTGTTGGATCCGATCGGTCCGAAATCATATCCAAAAACATTGCATGAACATACCCTTAGCCTCGTTTCAACGGCTTATTCGGACGGATGCCGAAGGATTGACGTGTCATTTCGGCAAATCGTCCAAAATAAGTCACTAGCTATTTTCTTTTGATTTCAATAGAAAATAACGGCGCGATGTTCACACGACGCAAAACTGTTCACGGATTGCCCAGGGTGTCGACAGGCAATCCGGCGGAAAAATCAATTGACTGTCAATTTTTCGGACGGATTCCCACCTACAATGATTGTAGATGGTGAATCCGTCGGGAAATCAGTTTCAATACTTCCCACACTTAGTGGCACGTATTTGCAATGATTTTCAACGTGATTGCAGTAAGCTTTTACTCGGAATTCTTGTAAATACGTTCTGAAATAAGCCGTGTGAACGAGGCCTTAGTTTCTGAATACACACAAAAATTTTCCTATTTACTAACAACAATAGAGATCTTAAAAATATTTTTTAATTACAACTCAGAGTTTAACACCATGTTCACACAATAAGTATTCACTGGGAAATAATCCACAGTGTCACAGTCCGTGCCTCGTTCCTGTCCTTCGCCACGGCCTCTTCTGTCGCCGTGGGCATTCCTGTCGCCGCTGCTTGCCCACCTGCGGTTGCTGTACGGCTTTTCCCGTGCTGGCCGTGCTGCTCCTCCATATTGGCTGCTGCCCTGTTTCCTTGTCTCTATAGAGGGCGGCGGCCGCATCTCGCCTTCCTTTATTCCCACAGTGGGCAGCAGGGTTGGGATTCCTCTGCCAATCCCCTTCCACCTGTGTGGTTATAAGTCTGCTTCTCCCTACACTCCTTGCCTGTTCCTTGTTGTTGCGTCTTGTCATGTTGTGTTGTTGTTGCTGTGTGTTTTCTTCTCTGGTTTGTTAGCAGTCCAGTGTGCACATGCTGTCTTGTTTGTGTCCTTGTGGTATCCTCTATGTTTGGTTGGTCTCTATGATGGTCTCCTTATGTCTTTGTCTGTGAGTTTCCTTGCCTTGTTCTCTGCCAGTGTTTCTGCCATGTTTATACTTTAGTTCCTAGCCAGTGTCCTAGCTTTAGTCTCTGCTCATGTTCTTGGTGAAGTGTCCAGTCAATCTGTTTTGCACCTTGCCTTCCATTTAACCTTTCTGTTTGGCATCTGTTTAGTCCTGTCTTTGTCTGTTTTGTACCTGCACATATCTACTCCTAGTCTGCTATAACTTGGCCCCTTATCCCGTTGGTGCCTAGCATTGGCACTACTGGTCTGTCTGGTCAGCTGCCACTGCTGGGGACTGCTCTGAGGTAGCACCTGGTGGCTGTCGGGGTAAGCCATCCTTACCATCTAAGGCTCTGTGAAGATGCCCGACGGCCACTTAGTTACGCCCCCTCACAGCAAACCCGGCAGTGGTCCAGTGGGTCCACTACCCGCTCACCCGTTACACACAGCAGTATCTGCAGCTAAAACGTAGATTATCATTCGTACTAGTTTATTTGAAAATCAGTGAAGTTAGTCTGTGTGTTTTAGGTAAATCTGCAATAAAATAAAATAAACATGATATTTTGGCTGAATGCACTGAGGTTATGTTTTATCGTTACTTTATGTTTTATTTTCACTTTATGTATGATATTTATAGGGATACTTGCATTGTTTGTGTGTTGACGAGTTTTTTAACATTAGCAATACATAGAAAAAGAAAGTGAACTTCTGTTTTAATGAATTCTTCATAATATGAGATGAGAGTTGAAGGTTTCACAGGTGAGACCTATAAAATGAAAATGTACAAAGCCTGATTGCTGGCAAGTCTTTTGTATTCAAAAAAGATAAGTAAAGGTGCTTTCACACGGTGTGCTTTTGGTGTGTTTTTGACGCGTTTTTCGAATGCATTTTTTGTGTAGAGAGGCACCGCAATTAATGCTGTACATTACTGCACAAAAAACGTATTTGAAAAAGGCATCAGAAAACGCACCAAAAAAGCACTGTGTGAAAGCCCCCTAAGGGCTTGTTCACACAGAGTATACAGTCCGTGTTACAAACGCTTTTAGGATCCGTCTTGGGGTCAGTCCACAAGACGGATCTAACAATTAGCAATGAGATTATCACTTCTGTCTATGCCGAACACGGAGCGGCGTTCACATGAGAGATCACCGCTGCGTGTTTCAATAGCGCAACTCAGCTCCGTCTTGAAAAGAATTGCATGTCAATTCTTTTCAAGACGGAGCTGATCTGTGCGAGCGGGGAGAAATTGAAATCTAACCCTTAATGCACTTAAAGAGGACCTATCACCAGTGACGGAACCATTTTGCAAACAGCTGTCGGGAGCGGCCATCTTGTGAATGGCAGTTAAACAGGTTGTTACATAGGCCACGCCCCCTAATTCTAAGCCTGTATGCGCAAGGATTCCAGGCTTGTATGCACTGCAGTTAGTCTGCTTCTCAGCTCCCTGATGTAAAATCAAATCAGATTCTGGATCAAAGAAGCCACTTATTTTTTTCCACATTGAACATTTGAAATATTAGGAAAACATTAAAGGGTTTTTCTTATTATTTATGTGTGTCTGTATAAATATCCAGCTACCTACATGTGTGTGTATATTTATCAACTGTGTCTCTGGAGATGTGATAGAGGATAATAGTATGCTGCAGATAAGTTAAAAATAAAATAAAAGCTATAACAGCATATTTTAATATAAATGCCCACTGATTGCCAAAAACCCCCTAAACCACATGGTATATCTTATATGATTGTGGTGCTACAAAATTTGTATAGGCTTTGTTATGTTTTTATGAAAATTCTGTTTTTGCAGAAATACCAGTAACTTTCTTGTTCTACCACCTATGGACCTGAGTAATAGTGCATTTTTTGCATGTTGAGGAACACCTTTAATTGGAACTATTTTGGAATGTCAGGTGAATTTTTTATTATTTTATATTCCAATTTCTTAGGCCCTGTTCACATGGCGGATTTCGCCGCCGGTTTGGCCTCGGGTTTCGGCGCGGTTGCCAAAACCTCGTCCAAATCGTGCCCCAAACGCCCCCAATTCATTACATGATTTCCTATGGGACACCGCGTTGCTATTCGAACGGCGCGCGTGTTTAAGAAGTCTCCTGTCAGTTCTGACAGCGAGTCTTCAGCGCGGCGGCCACGCGGTGTCGCCGCGGGTTTTGGCGCGGTTGGTCCGCGTTTGGACCGCAATTCTCACCGTGGTTTTTGCCCTGCCTATTAATTTATATGGGGGAAAATCTCGCCGCAAACCGTTCCCTAAACCGAGCACCACCCGCGTCGATAACCTCGCCGCGATCGCGCCGCAAGACCCGAGGTTTGGACGAGGTTTTGGCCGCGGCAACTGCGCCAAAAGCTGCAGCAAAATCCGCCGTGTGAACAGGGCCTTAGGGATATAAAATGGTCAAAAAATCCACAATTTTGGATTTTTTTTCTTCTCCAGTGTTCAGCGTATGGGATAAATGTTGTTAAAATTTAATAGATCTGAGTTTTCTGAACAGGATTTTACAGACGGACTCTTATGAGCCCCCCATTTTTTTATTTTTTTTATTTGTAAATTGGCAAAAAGTGATTTGAACTTTTAATATTTATCTATTTAATTTTTTTTACTTTAACAATTAGTCCCCCTACAGTACTCGATCACTAAGGGGCACAATCGCTTGTCCTATATATGGCAGTACTATTCTACTACCGTATATAGGCTTTTCAATCATTAGCGGTCATTGCCTGCTGTAATTAATATATATATATATACCGTATATACTCGAGTATAAGTCGACCGAGTATAAGCCGAGGCACCTACTTTTGCCCCAAAATAATGGGAAAATTATTGACTCGAGTATAAGCCTAGGGTAGAAAATGCAGCGGCTACTGGTAAATTTTAAAAATAAAAATGGAACCAATAAAATTACATAGGCAGTTTAATGTCCCCCATAGGCAATTATAGGCAGATATATGGCCCTATATGCAGGTATAGGCAGGTATATGTCCCAAAAGGCACGTATATGCCCCCATAGGCATGTAATAGGCAGTTATATGTCCCCCATAAGCAGAATATAGGCAGGTATATGGCCCCATACGCAGGTAATAGGGAGGTATATGGCCCCATAGGCAGGTAATAGGCAGGTATATGGCCCCATAGGCAGGTATAGGGCAGGCTGTAGGCAGGTTTAGGGCAGGTATAGGGCAGGTATAGGGCCGGCTGTAGGCAGGTATAGGGCAGGTATAGGCAGCTGTAGGCAGGTATAGGGCAGGTATAGGCAGCTGTAGGCAGGTATAGGGCAGGTATAGGCAGCTGTAGGCAGGCATAGGGCCGGCTGTAGGTAGGTATAGGCAGCTGTAGGCAGGTATAGGGCAGGTATAGGCAGCTGTAGGCAGGTATAGGGCAGGTATAGGGCCAGCTGTAGGCAGGTATAGGGCAGGTATAGGCAGCTGTAGGCAGTTATAGGGCCGGCTGTAGGCAGGTATAGGGCAGGTATAGGGCCGGCTGTAGGCAGGTATAGTGCAGGTATAGGCAGCTGTAGGCAGGTATAGGCCGCTGTAGGCAGGTATAGGGCCAGCTGTAGGCAGGTATAGGGCCGGCTGTAGGCAGGTATAGGGCAGGTATAGGGCAGGTATAGGGCTGGCTGTAGGCAGGTATAGGACAGGTATAGGCAGGCTGTAGGCAATAATAGGCAAAATAAAAAACAATCACTTACCTGGATCCCCGCTGCTCCGTCTCCCGGGCGCGCTCCTCGGTCTTCCCGGCACAGGCGGGTGACGTCATCAGGCCGCGCACGCAGCGTGATGACACACGCTGCCTGTGCCGGAAACTCCGGACAGCCGCGAGTCTGCGACTGCCCGGAGTCCACTGCGGAGCAGGGAGCGCTCGCTCTCTGCTCCGCAGTGGTATCTCTTCACCTATATGCGCTCCAGAGGAGTCGCATATAGGTGAAGGGATCGCGGACAGTGCCCGGGCCAGCGCAGCGCCCGGACACTGTGGGCTCACTCGGCCTTCAGTTATATGGCTCCTCAGGGAGCGCATATAACTGAAGCGTCCCTGTCGGGCACGGGCCATCGCAGGGGTCCCGAGCGCCGACAGTGACTCGAGTATAAGCCGAGGGGGGATTTTTTCAGCACATTTTTGTGCTGAAAAACTCCGCTTATACTCGAGTATATATATATATATATTATATATATATATAATATATATATATATATATATATATATATATATATATATAGTGACGCCTCACTTACGTCTGGACGCCATCTTGGACCGTCCTGGGGGTATTTAGCTCTCGGATCTCCGTCTTTGGTAAACGGCTTCAGTTGAATCTGGCCTCGGCCAGTTTTATTGAGGCACAGTAGACCTATACAGAAAACAAAAACAAATAAAATCCTTGGCCGTCTGGCCACTAACTACACAATGGTAGAGACCCTCTCTATCAGTGGCCTCGGACTATTGCTGAGCACCATCAACACATTACCCAAGCTGGCGTCAGCCTTCTTTGAAAGCCTCCGGGGAACCAGAGCCTCACACCAGCTCGGCCACGGCTAGACTCTCAGGCAGCAGACCATGCCCCGTTAACACCTGCAGGTTAAGGGCTTTTATAGCCATCCAGGGACTGGCCCAAAACCTGGCCAGCCTCCCACCCAACGCTATGACCGTCCCGGGAAAGGCAACGCATCACTAGCCGCATAGCAGCCATACTAACTACCTGTGTCAGTAACCTAGGGTTACTGACGCTAACTGGTTGCTTTCCCCCACCGAAGACAGGACTTCGGTGGCACGTACGCCACATAGTGGCAGAACCATGCGACCACCCATAGTCGCTCTGCCACATATCCTCCCCCTCTGATAAAGGTCGTAGGTCTTTTTCACCCTGTGCCATTAACCCTCCGGGATCAAAGCTCCTACTTTGGGGCAACATCTTCCGTAATTCTTCATGGGCAGGGACTTTTAAAGCAGCAGTAACAGTCTCTAAATGCACAGCTTCGTGCCAACACTTCACCGATTCAGTTGTGCCAATTTTGCCCACGGCATCCTTCACCATATGTGACGTCTCACTTACGCCCGAACGCCATCTTGTCCTACAGTATATATAGCAGTACTATTCACCTCACCTAATGTATATAGGCTTTTCAATCATTAGCAGTCGTTGCCTGCTGTAATTAATATATATATATATATATATATATAAATATATATATATTGTAAAAAGCCTAGGCGAATAAGGCTGAGATCCGGCGCACTTGCCAAAAAGTCCAAATAACCCTTTCGGGAATAAAGAATTAGTTGCCTTTATTAATAAAAGCACTATGGGTGGCATATATATATATATATATATATATTATATATATATTATATTATATATATTATATATATATATATATATATTATATATATATATATACATTGTGATGCTCATTATGTCCGGACGCCATCATGGACCGTCCTGGGGGCATGAAGCTCTCGGATCGCAGACGAAGGTAAACGGAAAAGGGCACACCAACACAGCCTTCAGTTGAATCTGGCCTCAGCCAGCTACTACACAGAGGCATAAGACAGGAGCTTGTGTGTGATCCTGGTGTTGCTGCAGCCCAAGCCTCACTTTCACTAGTTTGGCCAGACACAGGCAGCACTGAGCACACACAAGGAGGCTCAGCCCTGCCCTTATAAGCTGTGTACAGCATTTCAGGAACCGTCACTCCTGTACCCAGGTTATAAGGGCAGCACTGAACCTCATTGTGTGTGCTCAGTGCTGCACAGCTCATTAGTATCAGGGCGAGCGCTGGCTGCTCGGCATACAGCAGCTGTGGCAGAAGCTACAGTGGGTGGATGCACGGAGCCCCTGTGGGTGCACAGAGCGCTGCAAACTCCAGCCCTTTGCCCTTACAGCAGCACTGGCTGCTGCTCAGCAGATCAAGAACTGCATGAAAACTCGCATGTACTGCTCTTCCATGATGCTATGCATCATGGGAGTGTGACGTAATCACAGCAGTGCATGCTGGGAGCGTATGTGTGACTGCCTCGTGCCGACTTCGTTCTGAAGTCGTCTGAGTAGGACTGATCATGTGACCCAAACAGGGATTTTTTTTTAACACTTAGGTTTTACACTTTTAATAGGTTATATTTTAAGAAGTGCTTATTTTTACATTTGCTTTTGAAAGCAAATGTGAAAATTTTAGTGATAGGTACTCTTTAAAGAGTACCTATCACCTCCAAACAAACACACAAAATATAATAGTAAATGAGATTATAAGACTTTTTTCCAATATATGTCATTAGCAATGCAGAGGGCTTATGTCATTAATACAGGGGTACAGATCTTAGTTTCACTTTCTTAGCAGAGCTCTGTACATAGAAGGGATTATTTCTGTTGAGCTATACCACCTGTGCAGGGGGAGCTGAGAACATAGCGCTACATACAGCACAACAGGCACAGCACACTGAGGACATAGTGTGACAGGGTTTATAGGCATCTACATTACACTGCTGTTAGTGTTATATCCAGCACAGACATAGCAGCCCAGAGAAAAGCACTGTGCACAGGATGATGATGTAGACTTACAGGCACCCCCTCTGCCCTCACAGAGGCAGGAGATTGTATCAACTGTCAACCATCAAGCTGTCATGTGCCGACTTGGCCCGACTTCAGAGCTGTCTTAAAGGGCCAGCGCTTTTTTAAAAACAGAATTACAGGTGAAATGCTTTGATTTCCCTAATGAAGCTTATTTAAGGAAGTGTTTTTATTATAGTCTCCTGTTATTTCATGAGGTTTCCCTGGGGTTGATAGGTACTCTTTAAGTCAAAATAGACATCCCTCTATAACAAGGTCCCAGCATGTTTCTATTGTCCCCAATTGCAGATGGATCTCCTCAGGGGACAAATAACAGGGAAAACAGGAAGGTCAAAAATACTGCTATACCAAACAGATAAATAAAATTAGTAGGAGCTGAGGTATAAGACTGTAAGCAATTACCTACATACCCTAATACACCAATGCCCAGTGTGTATCAACACCACAATTATCTGTACATGACACACATCATAGACATCCTATGGCTTATGAAGACATCAAGAGCCAGAGCAAATGCCGTTGCGGGCGTAGGATTATCTGTTCCCCACACACCACCACACGCAGTGTTTTTTGGCTTATGAGGGACTGGACATTAAAGGTAAAGTTTCCCTTACTAAGGCAAGAAACCGGTCAGACATGAACTGGTCAGACAGCATTTAACATGAGACAAGATACATCAGTGCCTCCTACATAAAATTTTTATCAGATGATGGTTTATATGCTTATTTAAGATGAGACAAGATGCATCAGTGCCTCCTACATAACATTTTTATCAGATGATGGTTTATAGGCTTATTTAAGGTGAGAAAAGAGTGCCTTCTATGAGATATTGCTGTCACAAAACGGTAAATGGGTCATTTCTTCATATATCCTTCTGGCATCTTTTATTTAAAATAATATTTATATTATCCATGGCTATTACTCTGGCTCTTGATGTCTGCATAAGCTATACAATGTCTATGATGTGTGTCATATATGGATAATTGTGGTGTTGATACATACTGGGCATTGGAGTATCAGGGGTATATAGGTAATTGCTTACAGCCTTAAAGGGAATGTGTTATCAAAAAATGACTTATTGTTTAACTCACATTTTTATGTTAAACACATTTCTTAGGAATTTTTGGTTATGTTTGTTTAATTTTCCAGATCACTTTCAGTATTTTTTTAATAATTCCTGCAGTTTTCATTTTGGCCACTAAGCCTAATAATCGTCTGACACTTCCTGTTCTGTTTAGAGTGCTTTTCAGCAGTGTGCTCATTATCAGTAAAAGCAGGGTCAAACTGAAAGGAGACACCATTGTGTACAGATAACACAGGACCCACCAGTCACAAGAGGAGATGTCACAGCTCCCCCTCTCCCCTCCCTTCACAGTGAAAACTCTCCTATACAAGTCTATGGGACAGAAGCTGTCTTAAGAATCCCATGTGCATGAAGCTGCTGTAAAGTATCTCTCTGACTGCTGTTAAAGCAGTGCAAGCAAGAATGTCTTCCCCACAATCATATATATATATATATATATATATATATATATATATATATATATATATATATACGGCCGAATTGAGAAATCTACAATCAGGAAATAAAAACGACTGAGGAAAAGAATATGGATAAGGGGCTTGATTTAATAAGTAAAAAAAAAGATGTCGACAGATTCCCTTTAAGACCAAAAGCTGTATGAAAGCTGTCTAGGTCTAAAACTCTCTTTGTTTCCCATAGCAGCCAATTAGAGCTCCCCTTTCATTTCATATAATGCTCTGGAAAAATTAGAGGGGCACTTTAATTGGTTGCTATGAGCTACAAAGAGACTTTTAGACCAAGACAGTTTTCATATATGTGGTCCCAAGTGTCAGGGAAAGGGAGAACCACACACAAAAAGAAGGAATTATTGTGAATAATCAAGCTCGGAAAGACACACATTAGCCACACTACTTCAAATGCCTTTTGGGGGGTGGACTAGTATACACCCCCAAAAGGGTGTATCCTAGTCCACCCCTTTAATCTTATACTTGTCCTTTCCCCATACTTAGGATACTCCTCTATGGTCCACACATCCAGGAGCACAAATGCTGACACCAACTATTAAAAGATGAGTTCTAGAACTCAACACTTCAGGTAACATGCACCAGCAACCACTATTCTCTACTGAGATGTTAAGGTTCTTTAGGGCTGCAAGGCAAAACTATTAAAGTTTAGGCTTTAATATACAGTACCATACTTAGTTATAAAAATAAAGAACAAAAGACATATCTAAAAGAGTGTAAAAACAGTACAGAAATGTAGGAATAAAATAAAGAATAACAGACCTCCTTTGGTGATTGGTGGTATCTCGTGGCTGTGGGCTTTTTTCTGTGTTTTAGCCTAAGGTTCTTAAATGAACCAACAGATCCCCTCAGCCCCTTCTGATTATGTCACAGAGGGGATGGCTTATTACATGCTGAGCACAACTAAAGATGCTATAACTCCAGTTTGTGCCATAAACTCATCCTAAGAGTCTCCTAGCACAAATTTATGACCAAGTTTCCAAGCATAAATTCACCAACTCAGGCATACAAAATATGAATTTAAAAGATTCATAATTTGAGCCAATACAATTCTGTGGTTTCCTGATCCTGGAATTCCTGCCATTTAATACAAGAGAAGTAGCTTAGTTCCCTGATCATTATCTCATGAGTGAGTTATGGAAAATAGGGATTATGACCAAGATGTCTTTGATGTATATATTTTTTTTCTTTTGTGCTATCATACAAGCTCTTATTTTAGAAAGAAATATGCATGGAGATATGGGAAGAATATCTTTTTACAGATAGAGTCTAAACAGTGGCGTAGCTACAGGGGTCGCAGAGGTCGCACTTGCGACTAGGCCCATGAGTCAGGGGGGCCCAGAAGCCCCCCTCGCCACACAGCTAGATTGCTGGGACAGATAAACTCAGCCAGTGGCGGAACTCCCAGGAGGCCTGGCTGGCAACAAACAGAAACTTAATTTTTACTGCCGGCCGGGCCCTATCATCAGCTATATAGCATCACTAGGGGGGCAGCTCGGTCCCTTCACAGCTCCACAGGGCTATTAAAATCTCTTAGATGAGCTGCTCCCTTAGCCCCCTCCTCCTCCCCTCCGTGTTCACTTCCAGCTGATGTATGTGGCTCCCTCAGCAGCTTCCTCCTCCCCTCTCCTCTATGCAGACACTACCTCCAGCTGCTTTTAGCTGGCCCCCTCCCCTCGGTGTCTGTGCACAGTCGGGACGGTGGAGGAGGGGTGTCTGCAGTGCCGGCTGAGAGCCGCTCCTGACAGGAAGCTGCTGTTATGTGTCCTCCTTTTCCCCACCCTGTGTCTTCCCGAGACCTCTGGACTGAGATAGCCAGCTGTACTGCATACAGGTAAGTGTGTGTGTATCTGGATGTGACTGTATATATGTGTATCTTGGTGTCTGTGATGTGTGTGTATGTATGTAATATCTACGTAAGTGACCAGAATTTAGTGCAGGGAAAGTGGGTGATGCACCCACAACAAAAAAAGATGTAAAATCTATTGTGTAATCAAAGAATCGCAGTCCACTAATATCAGCGATGTATGCAGGATGTGTATAGCGTGTGACCGGTGTGTGTGGGGTGTGTCTAGCGTGTGATTGGTGTGTGCAGAATATATCCAGCGTGTGACTATATAAATTTAGTATAGCTAGACTAGCTAAACATTTAAAAAGTTAACAAGCCAATTTCACAGCATGCTTAACTGAATGAGAATGGAACCCAAAAATACTGACCTGTTTGCATTTTTTTCATTCCCATCCAAAAAATAAATTTTTTCCAAATGCATTACGTACAGTTGAAACCAGAAGTTTACATACACTATATAAAAAATATATATGCATGTTTTTCTCAATAACTGACATGAAATCAGAATAAAACTTACCTATTTTAGGTCAATTAGGATTTTAACACATTTTTATTACTTTCTGCAAAGTCATACGTTTACATACATTCATTAGTAGTTGGTAGCATTGACTTTAAACTGTATGACTTTGGTCAAATGTTTTGAATATCCTTCCATAAGCTTCTCACAATGATTGGTAGGAATTTTGGCCCATTCTTCTGAGACACAGAACCAACCATGCTGAGCGGTATGATGGCTGGCATTCCCATCTTGTTTGTACTTGCATATAATTATTTGTACAGATGAACAAGGCACTTTCAGGTATCTGGAAATTGCACTATAACACAGGCCGTCCATAATTACAGCTCAGTGGCTGGACTAAAGACTGAACCCAGTAGGAGGCAACACAAGCCCCTATGCTACTTGGGAAAGATGAACAGGTGTAGGTAGCAGTAACACACCAGACAATCGATATGCAACTATAATACCAGCAACCACCCCCCCTTCATACTTAAAAGGGGGCGTGGGGAGGGGTTTTGGTCTTATTGGTATTTTTGCATTTGTCCCATCCCCCTTTGTATTATATGGGGTTTTCGCATACTGGTGTGAGAAGGTTAAAATTCAATGTGCAGGTTTTTTTCTTCAAATTTTTTTGCCCCCCTAGTGGAGTTTTGTGAGCTACTTGACATTTATCTGCACCCGGGGGCCCTTTGTGTTGTCTCCTACGGGGTTTTTTCTTTAGTCACCCTTTAAGCTGAAAGGGTATGGTTCTTGTTGTTTTTTATAGATTTAAAATTAATGTTCCATTTTTCTTTTATGTATCGGGAAAAATTTCCCCCAAAAAATTGATCCAGATATGTGAAAGGGGCCACAATTTTTTTCCCTGATATTTGCCCTGATTTCTTTAAAATTTTCCATGATGTTACAACAGAAGGGTTTGTTTCTGGTGTGCTTTAAAAAAAAAATCCATGGGTGTGTGGGGTTAACGGTTCCCGGTCGTAGAATTGGTTTCCACGGGAAACCACCGAAAAGCGAGGGTTTGAAAGCCATCCCAGGGGTGGGGGTCAAAAGTAGGTCCTGGTATTCACTAGGGGCCCGCCGAAAAAGCTGGATGAACTTGCTGCGGCGGGAGTTACCGGTCGCTCCCCCGGGTGCTTAAATTGGGGGGTGGCGAGGGGAAAGTTTTCCGTGGGGTTTAAAAACCCTTTAAGGGCAGGCTCATAGTCGGGAAAGGGAAGTAAGGTCAGGGCAGGCGGCAGGGGTTTTGTGGTGGGAGGCGGCGGGAAAAGGGCCAGGGCAGGGGGGGCCAGGGGGGTTGTGGTCAGGAGGCAAAGGGCCAAAGGGTTTACGGTACTCGGATGATCAGGACAAGCTTCAGGAAAAAGCTTTCTCTATAGGCAAAAAAGGGACTAAAGGGTCCGGCAGAGAGTGGGCAGGGAAACGCCCAAGTTTTATAGAGGGAGGGGGAATCGGCAATTTTTTGGGGGGCTGGCCCCTTTTTATTTTTACAGAGCAACCGCAGCGCGCCCTAGGAAGGGGACGCGCGCCCGGGGCAAACAGGGGGGGTTTAGACGGAGGAGCACTCCCCCCCTGAAGCGGGGGCACGGGGGAGAGTCGACGGCCGCCCCGGCCCGAGTTGCGGGCAGTGGCGGGTGTTAAAAACGTACCCCCAACCCCCTTAAACCTCCCCCCTTTTTCCTGGCCTGAAAGGGTTTTTGCACCAATCATGGTCCGGAGTTGTCCTCCCGGGTCCCATTTATCTTTTCCAGGGGCCCCAAAACCCCCTTTAAATCAATTTGGGGGGTGCTGGGGTTTTCCCCCGGGTCTCCATATTTCCCGGATTTCTTTCACAGTGGAAAATGTTGGTGGGCCCCCGCTTTGGGGATGAAGGAGCAATCCCTTTCCCGGGGGGGAAAAGCGGTTCAGGACCGCCCTGTTTCGCAAGTAGACATGGAAAGGGGTTAGGAATAGCCCTGGGTTTGGGGGGGGAGCCGGGGGTTTTTTTAGGGCAGCTGGGTTGATGCGGGCCCGATTTCTTCAAAAGTCCTACATTAAAGGGGACCTTGTTTGGGAAAAATGGGGACCTTGAGCCGGATATATTTGGCCGAAAAACCACACCCCCGTCACCAGGGGGCAAAAAAATGGGGGGGGGGGGGGGTCTTCTATTTTTTTTCCGCTTGGGTTTATGCCAAAGTGGACGGCATGCTTTTTCAGGGGACTGGGCTTTTTTGTTTTCCCAAAGGTCAAACATATCTCGGCCCAAAATAAACCGGTGCCAGCACCTCACAAGGGAGAAGACCCAAAGGGAGCGGAGGGTGGGGATTGCTCGCCATACCCAATGAAAAAAGGAGAGGTGCCAAATGGATTCCGAATCCCGAGTGTTATAGGGAAAAATTGCCCCAAGGAAGTTTAAACTTGTTTCCCGTATCCTTTTCGAGCCAAAAAAAAGGCCGGCCCAAAAAGGGTCCCCGGAAACTGATTAATTTTTCCCACTTGTCCGTTCGTCTGCGGAGGGTAGGGGGGGAAAGGAGAAATCCCAGGTTCCCCTGAAAAACCGAGAGAGAGGGCTCACCAAAACCCCTCGACATGAATTGGACCCCCCGTCCGAGACAATATGCTGGTGAAGTCCGTGTAGATGAAGTATGTAGAAAAAAAAAGGGGGACCAAAGGGGAGGAGGGTAATGGAAAAAGGATAAAGTGCTTATCTTCAAAAAAAACGGTCCGCGACCCCCCAGATGACCGTATTGCCCGAGGGGAAGGAAGATAGTGGGGTCCATCCCCCACTGAGACCAAGGGGTTCCCTGGGGG
The DNA here is from genome assembly GCA_025379985.1 of Phyllomedusa bahiana. NCBI lineage: Eukaryota > Metazoa > Chordata > Amphibia > Anura > Hylidae > Phyllomedusa > Phyllomedusa bahiana. The sequence continues at coordinate 936 of JAODAL010049863.1, read as the reverse complement.
GATGGGAAAAGGTTGGGAAACCCGCGGGTTTTTGTGGCGAGGGGGTCATTTTATTTTGGCACACATAAGCAGGATTTCACAAATTCCCTGCGTCCCTCGCAAGCCCCGGCACCTTTTAAAAAAAAAGAGTTTAAGGGAATGACTTCAAAAACTCCGGGGTGAGAACAGTGTCCGATTTCAAAATTCTCTGGGAGCGCAGGACGGTCGTAAGTTTCCCCGGAGGCACCTTTCGAAGATCCACCGGAGCCCCCGGGGAGATCAAGCTTTCGGGAGAAATTAATGCTGGGGCAGCCCTCCTCCCCAACACATCGGAGACCGGGAGAGTGCATCGGGGCCTGAGTTCTTCTCAGCCAGTCGAAAATGTTTTTGGAAGTCGAAAACACGAAAGAAAAGGGACCACATGGCTTGAGTGGGTTGAGGCGTTGGGCCCTTGGAGGTCTTTTAAGGTTTTTTTTGGTGGAGTAAATGTTGTGGGGGGTACCGCTCCCTTTTGGAGGATTTCGCCATTTTTTAAGGCCAACTTGATAGCAGAACTCCCGATTCAGATGGTATAATTCCCCTCTGCTGGGTTTGAAATCTTGGAGAAGAAGGCACAGGTGGGCCATCTTGCCCTTGGGTCCCTTCTGGTGGGGGGAATTGGCCTGCCCCGCCCGGGGGGAAACCACCCCCGAAAGAAGGCTTTCGGTATCGGTTGGTCAGGACGGGGCGAAGCGAATGGCCTTTTTGTGGAAAAAAAATGCTTTTTCGGCCTCTGGTGGCATGCCTAGGGTTGGTGTTTTCTTAGTAAGTGCTATAAAAGGGGCCTCACTGTGGAGTAATGCAGAATAAAAACTGTCGATAATAAATTTGAGAAGCCAGGAAAAGCTGTATGGCCCGTTTTGACCCATGGCCTGGCCACTGCAGAATGGCCCCCACGCTTGGCGGATCCATCTGAAC